>LPNX011101333.1:218722-261500 GCA_001517045.1 Pseudotsuga menziesii
AAGGGTTGCAGACATAAATGGGTTTGATCTGGACGCCAAGTTTAATGGGTGAGACCTCCATTTCCGTCTCTCTCTCTGTGTATACGATGTTATGCCTATGGTCTCAATTATATTATGTTGGTTGTTTGTGACTATATATATTTAATTTATGTGGTTCTTTTTTGTGAATATATAGTGACGAGGGGCACATGTTAGAGAAGATCCTTCAACGTGTGGTGGAAATGAGTAAGAAACCAGGGTTGTATGTGGCAAAGTATCCCACTGGTCTAAATGACAAAGTGACAGATTTTGAAACTACAGTGTTAAAGCAGCAGCGAAGTGGAAAAGTTCAGGTGGTTGGCATAGTCGGTTTGGGTGGAGCGGGGAAGACAACATTGTCACTAGAGCTTTTCAATAGAAAGCGCTCATGTTACAGTGAGTCGTACTTTTTATCAGATGTAAGAGAAAAGGCTAATAAAAGTTCATTACATTCCTTGCAGAGGGAACTTCTAAAGGGCCTCACTCCGGTTGATCTGCATATACGGTTTGATCTACATATAAACAACATTAATGAAGGTATAGGGATGTTTGAAAGGTATCTCAAGTCTTCTCGTGTCTTTTTGATTCTAGATGACATAGATCATGAGGATCAGCTAGAGGCGTTTTTACCACTTAAAGATGTCTTAAGTTCGGATAGCTTAATTTTAATTGCATCTCGAGACATAAATGTCCTCGAAAGGTCAGGAGTGGAACAGATATCCATTTATAAGTTAACAGGTCTTCCTACACAACACTCACGAGAGCTATTTTGCTCTTATGCCTTCTACCAGCCCTATCCACCGCAAGATTTAGATAGCTCTCATGCCTTCTACCAGCCCTATCCACCGCAAGATTTTGAAGATCTAGTAGATAAGTTTCTACATGTATGTGATGGGCTGCCTTTATCTTTGAAAGTAGTGGGGGCACTGCTATGTGGAAAGAATAACAAATCTACGTGGGAGGTCATACTTCACCAAGTAAAAGTTCCAAGTGACATCCAAAAGAGATTGAAAATTAGTTATGATGCACTGGGTGAGGATGAAAAGCAGATCTTTTTAGATATTGCATGTTTCTTCATAGGACAAAAGAAGAGTAGTGCCATAACATTCTGGGACGGATCAGGCTTGGAAGGATTATTGGGATTTGAAAATTTAGAGGGCAAATGCCTCGTAGAAGTAGACTCTGAAAATGTTATACATATGCATGATCACCTCCGAGACATGGGAAGAGACATTGCGGAGGAGAAATTACCGCGCCGTCTTTGGCGTCCCATAGAGAGCATTGATGATTGGCTGCACCAACAATCATCTGTAAGTGTTTAAATACAATTTTTTTTTTCCATGAACCTCCTTATCATTTTTCAATATTCCATTTTTTTTCTATAGAAATTTGTGTAATTTTTTTTTTTATTGTCCATCGTTTACTGAAAATGAACAGGTAATTACAGAAGCTCGTGGAATTAATATCAGTCACAGGGATACCTCTGATAAAAGCATTATAAACTCATCAGTGTTGTCATTGTACCAAACGAAGATCGAAAAGTTGTTCGGGAACCGCTTGTTCGAACTTCTGTGTACATGTTACCGTTTTCCTGGTGTTGGTGCGACGAAGTTGCAATTTCTTAGTACTGAAGGATATCTCCTGAACGCATTTTGAGGAGGGTGCACCCACAAAATCTCATATGGCTTTCTTGGACTGACTGTCCCTACTCTTACCTGCCTTCCTGGATTCCAATGAGGAATTTAAGGGTTTTGAATGTGCAGGGGAAAGTATTGGAAACATTGTGGCAAGGCAAATCGCAGGTAAATTTAAATTTCTTGTTAAAGTTTGAGTGGTTAGTCCATACTGATATTCCACCAGAGAGTGTCTCTACTAGTTCTAACGGTTTTCTTCATGAGATCGCGGTTTTCTTCATGAGATCGTATGTATATATATATATCGTTATTGTACTGATATTCCACCAGAGTGTCTCTACTAGTTTTAACTGTTTTCTTCATGAGATCATATTTATATCGTTCTTACAATAGAAACACTAATCTTCCAGGCACCAAATTCTTTTGGTAACTTAAAGAACCTTTACCACATGGACCTGTCTGGGTGCGAGAAGTTGAAGAGGCTGCCAGATTCCTTGGGTAGTTTGACCAACCTCCACCACCTGGACCTGTCTGGGTGCGAGAAGTTGGAGAGGCTGCCAGATTCCTTGGGTAGCTTAACGAACCTCCACCACCTGGACCTGTCTGGGTGCGAGAAGTTGGAGAGGCTGCCAGATTCCTTGGGTAGCTTAACGAACCTCCACCACCTGGACCTGTCTACCTGCTGGAAGTTGGAGAGGCTGCCAGATTCCTTGGGGAGCTTAACGAACCTCCACCACCTGGACCTGTGTTGGTGCTGGAAGTTGGAGAGGCTGCCAGATTCCTTGGGGAGCCTAACGAACCTCCACCACCTGGACCTGTCTTGGTGCATGAAGGTGAAGTTGGAGAGGCTGCCAGATTCTTTGGGGAGCCTAACGAACCTCCACCGCCTGGACCTGTCTCAGTGCGACAAGTTGGAGAGGCTGCCAGATTCTTTGGGGAGCTTAACGAACCTCCACCACCTGGACCTGTCTCAGTGCGAGAAGTTGGAGAGGCTGCCAGATTCTTTGGGGAGCTTAACGAACCTCCACCACCTGGACCTGTCTCAGTGCGAGAAGTTGGAGAGGCTGCCAGATTCTTTGGGGAGCTTAACGAACCTCCACCACCTGGACCTGTCTCAGTGCGAGAAGTTGGAGAGGCTGCCAGATTCTTTGGGGAGCTTAACGAACCTCCACCACCTGGACCTGTCTCAGTGCGAGAAGTTGGAGAGGCTGCCAGATTCTTTGGGGAGCTTAACGAACCTCCACCACCTGGACCTGTCTCAGTGCGAGAAGTTGGAGAGGCTGCCAGATTCTTTGGGGAGCCTAACGAACCTCCACCACCTGGGCCTGAATGGGTGCATGAAGTTGGAGAGGCTGCCAGATTCTTTGGGGAGCCTAACGAACCTCCACCACCTAACGAACCTCCACCACCTGGGCCTGAATGGGTGCATGAAGTTGGAGAGGCTGCCAGATTCTTTGGGGAGCCTAACGAACCTCCACCACCTGAAACTGTCTGTCTCGATGCGAGAAGTTGGAGAGGCTGCCAGATTCTTTGGGGAGCCTAACGAACCTCCACCACCTGGAACTGTTTGAGTGCGAGAAGTTGGAGAGGCTGCCAGATTCTTTGGGGAGCCTAACGAACCTCCACCACCTGGACCTGTCGAAGTTGGAGAGGCTGCCAGATTCTTTGGGGAGCCTAACGAACCTCCACCACCTGGACCTGTCTGAGTGCGAGAAGTTGGAGAGGCTGCCAGATTCTTTGGGGAGCCTAACGAACCTCCACCACCTGGACCTGTCTGTGTGCAAGTTGGAGACGCTGCCAGATTCTTTGGGGAGTTTAACGAACCTCCAGATTCTTTGGGGAGCCTAACGAACCTCCACCACCTGGACCTGTCTTGGTGCCAGAAGTTGGAGAGGCAGCGTGCCAAAAGTTGGAGAGGCTGCCAGATTCTTTGGGGAGCCTAATGAACCTCCACCACTTAGACCTGTCCACCACTTAGACCTGTCTGGGTGCCAGAAGTTGGAGAGGCTGCCAGATTCCTTGGGGAGCTTAACGAACCTCCACCACCTGGACCTGTCCAGGTGCCGGAAGTTGGAGAGGCTGCCAGTCTCTTTCGGGAATTTCAGTGACTTAAAATATCTTGATTTGTACAGTTGCTCTAATTTGATCATCTCAAGCGATATACTTGGAAATATAAGAACGCTTGAGCAGCACATAAGTGTTTCTCATTGTGAAAAAATTGAAATATGGCTCTCGAAACTGGCACATCAAAGGTCTTAGAAAATACTAAAGTTGACAGGCACAAATTTGAAAGAATTACCAAGTGCAATAGGAGAACTAAGCAATTTGGAAGTTTTGTGGATAGAAAGCCCTTCGCTGGACACGTTGCCGCCTTCGCTGGGTGACTTAAGGAACTTGAAGGAATTGAAGCTCCAGGATTTGCAGCGAATTGCAATGTTTGCCGGCTTCAGTTGGACGGCTGTTGACAAAGTTGGAAGTGGTTGGTTGTCCGGCAATCAAACTACTCTTTGAAGGACAAAGAGAAATAGCAGGAACATTGAAGGCTTCAGTTGGACGGCTGTTGACAAAGTTGGAAGTGGTTGGTTGTCCGGCAATCAAACTACTCTTTGAAGGACAAAGAGAAATAGCAGGAACATTGAAGTCCGACTATTCCATTCAGACGTACATGCCTTCCCTTCAATGCTTAGTACTGGAGCACACAGAAGTATCAGAGGTATCATTTGATGAAGGTGTATGCCCCAACCTTCAGCATTTGTTCTTGAAGGCATGTAGTAATCTTGTGAAGGTTGGAACATTACCCAATACACTCAGGGAAGTGGAATTGAGTTGTTGTCATAAAATGATAAATATAGAAGCGCTTGGTGGTCTTGCAAAGCTTCAAATCCTAAAGATTGAACAGTGTAACGGACTTCAGGAGCTGCCGAGTGTTAAAACACTTGTATCTTTGGACTTCAGGAGCTGCCGAGTGTTAAAACACTTGTATCTTTGGGGGAGTTAAGAGCAGTAGATTGTGTGAAGTTGAAGAGCATAGGGGATTTGCGGCACCTAACAAAGCTTCAATTTCTGGATGTTTCCGGGTGCCTTGAGCTAGAAGAGTTGGAAGGAGTTGAAAATTTTATATCGTTATGGTGTCCCAAATTGCAATGGGGTGAGGGAGTAGTGGAAAGGCTGCGCCAGAGAAGAATTACAATCTGGGGTGGGGGAGTAGTGGAAAGGCTGCGCCAGAGAGTTACAATGAGTGTAGGAATTTCAAATAGCTGACACCTGTTAAAATTATCGATAATAATCAAAATTTGAAACATTCTGACGAGTCAAATTCCATCCGTGATTACAATAATTGGAGTAACTTACGAATGGAAGTTCATACTCGAAATAGAAATGATTTAGTGATATTATGATTTTTTCATTTTAATTTATATTAGTTGATATTATTAAATTGTTAATCAAATGTAGAGTTTTTTTTTTTTCATTTTTATTGAATCTAAAGATTGATTTAAATGAATTAATTTTTTAAATTTTAAAAATTCAATATTTTATGAAATTTTAAAATCAAAATATTAAATTATTATAATATAAATTATATATATATTTTAAATTTAATTTAATATATTTTAAATTATTATAATATAAATTATATATATTTTTTAAATTTAATTTAATATATTTTATTATATATGACATAAAATTAATCTATAATTGTTCTAAAATTAAACTAAAAACAAAATTGAAAATTAAGTTTATTTAACAACATAAATTAAAAAGAGATAATGAAGTATTAAAGAGATAATGAAGTATTATTTTTGAAAGAATTTTTAATTTTGGAAATAGAAGTTTTAAATAAAATTAAAAACAAAATTGAAAATTAAGATCACATTTTGATATAATTAAAATATAACATTTTATTATTAATTTGGAAATAAAGGTTTTAAATAAAATAAAAATAAAATTGAAAACTAAGATCACATTTTGATATTATTAAGAGTATATCACAATTTATTTTATAGACTCTTTGTTATATGGTGTCCTATATAAGTTTTGTTTGTTTTAATATTATTAGCTTAGCAAATAAAAAAAGTTAAAGAAAAAATGCCACAAGATGTGCTCTTAGAAATTCAATTTGGGAAACTCCACCAAGAAGTTGAGGACAATGCCTTGGGAAACAACACCAAGAAGTTGAGGACAATGCCTTGATGTTTCCTTCTTAAATATGAAAATGCTATATAAATAAATATGAACACCCTATGAAGTTACCGGTAAGACTATGCATGCATACATGGTTGCTATAGTGTCTTCTACTTTATATGTTCTACTCCAATATCTCACTTATTGATTTTTTTCAACTATGGAACACTAATCATTACAATAGGAATGGAACCTCCTCATCTCTTAGCACTAGTGCAATGTTTAACATGGTTTAGGTTTGGTTAAATTACATATCTCAACTATTGATTAGGATTAGGGTTTTGGACCCTCTATAATCTTCTTGAAAGTTCACACATGACTAGTTCAACATGGGTGAGTAATGGGAGTTAACTTGACATCCACTCAATACCATTGTAATCAACAACATAGGTCAACTCACATGATGCATAACTTCATACAAATTCCAATTGAGGTGATCTTTATTCTATTAGAATACTCTTGATGTGTAGAACAATGCTTGATGTGTAGAACAATGTCAAGAGATTGGGGACGATGTCTACAAACTTTGCCCCCAAAATCAACCATTTAATGCATTGAACGAGCTCTAGAAATTTTAGGACCCCAACCAAAATAAGACATGCCCCTAAAATTGACCTTAAGTAAATATCTCAAAATTCTCCATTCAAAAAGTACAAAAATAGATGACAGATTATATAGGGGTGAATCCATGAAGATAGGTAACAATTCTTGGTAAGATAGGCAAAGGGAGTGGAGTTTTGCAGGAACCTAAGTACATTCAAAAAGTACAAAAACATATGACAAAATATATAGGGGTGAATCCATGAAGACAGGTAACAATTCTTGATCCATGAAGACATGTAACAATTCTTGGTAAGATAGGCAAAGGGAGTGGAGTTTTGCAGACACCTAATTTATTTATTTTAAGCTCTCAATCAAGCAGTTTTGATGGTAAATCCAAACACTCGATTAAGGGTTTGGCTAACTTAACCAAACATCAAATCAAGGTATTGAGCTCGATCAAGTTATTAAGCTTGATCAAGCTCTTTTTTATAAAGAACAAAACAAAACATGGTTTAAATCCCTCAATAGAGAATTTGTTTGCAGAAACCCTGGACTGACCTTGGAAACCACCGACCTTGAGCATTGTGAACTCTCTAGGCTCCCTCTCTCTCTATGTGTGTATATGTGTGTGTGTATAACCCTTGACCAAGTGTTTGTTTCGACACCAAAACACTTGACCGAGCTACAAACCAACTCCCACCATCCTCCATTGTCAACCATCAACCCCAATAGACCAAATGGCATCCAACCTGAGAGGTTGGTAATTTTTTAATAATTTATAAATACTTTTTTAATTGATTTTTTTTTTCAAATTTTGTTCTCGAGTAGTAGTTATGCACTATTGAAATTTTCACTTTTTATTTTTAATGTAATTATTTTGTTTCAATTATATCACCAGTAGCATTAATGTTATCGATTTTTTTTCAATGGTATGCCAACAAGAAGCAATGTTGTGGAATTTTCAGATAAATATTCATGTTCAGAGAGTTCATAATTATCTCTGTTATAAATCTAAAGTTTCACAAAATTTTATTTAAGATGATTTAATAGTTCTTTCAAGACCCTAGCTAGATTACTAGTTTCTAATAACTAGTTTTACTGAAATTGGTGCAAAATAGGTTCTGTTAACCCAAATTGAGCTCTATCAGTTCTTGTAGATTAGTAACAGACCCACCTCCCCATATCAATATCCAGAACCATTTTTGGTTTGGGTTGTACCACCCTTTTGCATCCTCCCCTGCGTAGGCTCTCTCTTGACCAAAATAGCCAGAAATCCCCAAATTCACCCAAAACACCCATAACCTTCTAGAACTTCAGTAAACTATCTAAATACCTTTTATATAAGAAATTAAGGCTGTAAAAAACCTCTGTAAGTTTTCCGAAGCCTTTGGTTAAAGCATGTAGAACTACTCTCCTTAGTTGCACGGTTAGGCTGCCCAGAAGCGTGGTAGTAGGTTTTCGCGGCACGGATTATGAAACCTAAATGGCACCAGATCTAAATGTGTTAGGGGAGAGGAAATTCAATGTTTGACATCCCTTTGCTTGCTACTCACTGTTCACTCTTGTCCTCTGCAAAATCTTGCTGAAGAAACCATTATTTTGCCAATCCGAGAAGGCTCTGTGTGGACCCCTTAAACTTCAGAAATATTTAAGAAAAAAATTACAGAATTAGAGTGTTGAGGTCTGTACACTAGACTTGGGACATTACATATAATCAAAAGAAATAAATAATAAAATTAATATTCAAATGAATTAAAACTAAAATACACTTAAAAAAATCAAATTTGTTATTGTAAATTTATTACATTGTACATTTTATTGGAGAGTGTTCAAAATAAATAAATCACTTCATTTTAAAGTAATTAGAATATTGTATATGGTTCAACAAATAAAGGTGTATTCTAAATATTTTAGGTTTTCAACTTTTTATAATAATGATTTGTTTAGGATTTGGTTGGAAATCTTTGAAAAAACTTAAAATTAAATATATTAGTTATGGAAATTGTATAATTTAGTTGTCATAAGAGTATTTGAGGGTGCTGAATTTATTTATGGATTTAAAGACACAATTTGGACACTTCCAAATTTAAATTTTATGAAGAAAAATTTACAAAATTCTACCAAAACCCGCTATAAAGCCCAAAAGTAAAATAAATAAACTACTCCATAAATAAATTCCAGTAAAGTAATTAGAATCTTTTTTTATTTTCAAGATAAACCGTTTAGTGATTTCTTAAGTCATTTACTTACTACTTAAAATGGAAAATGTAATGCTTTTTTTTGTGAGTAAATTTATGCATTTAATTGAATATTATAAGAAAACCATATTAAACATAAGTAAATTGTAATTACAAGTATGTAATTAAAATATTAAAATTAAATAAATTAATAAGATTATACTAAATATTGTAATTATAAATATATGACTAAAATATTAAAATTAAATGTAATTATATACCTCATTTCTATTATATTTTTGTTTAATTATGTGAGAAATTATTTATTTATTAATTAAATATCTCAATCCAAAAAGTTAAATTTATGCCAGATATTATTAAAACCATGACTTCGTTTGCACCTCCCCCACATCCTCTTGTTTTAAGCTTGGAGAACATGTTCATGGGCTTTGTGTTGCTCTATTTGGCTTAAGGGAGACAAGCTTGGTAGAATTTCCGTTCCCTTATATCGACAAAGGCTCCCTCCAAGGCATTACGGGTGTTGATCCGACGGGACGAGATCCAGGATGACATTGTCAAATTGGGTAGATAAGTAAATGATAAGCTCAATGTCATTGCACAACACCTAGGACTGGATTTCGTGCCAAAACCTCTTCTAGCTCGACTAATTGCACCCCTACGACCATACCCCATGATGATGACACTCTAATAGTCTTTTTAACTCCATAGTATTCTTGGATATGGCAGTAAGAATGAGCCATAACGAAGGCAAGTATTATTGCTCTTGCCATTGAAAGCCAAGTATTATGTGTAGAACTCATGTTCTTAATAGGAATTTATTTGTGAAGATAATGTTTTCCAATATAGTTTGATATATAAGAGTATGGTTCTTAATACATGTATGCTTATGTTTATGACAGATGTGGATGGTAAATCTACTTATTATGAATCCTTGATGGAAGTTGTAAGTTGGAAAGCTCGGGAAGAAGGCCACTGTAAAGACACGAAGACCCTAGTATTATACTTTTTTTATGCAAGAAAGCTTTGGTAAATGATGGATCGCATGAGGGACTTGTTGGGCCTTGGGACGGAAGGGCATAATTCATGTATTATACTTTTTTTTTATGCAAGAAAGCTTTGGTGAATGATGGATCGCCTGAGGGACTTGTTGGGCCTCGGGGCGGAAGGGCAGAATTCATGTATTATACTTTTTTTATGCAAGAAAGCTTTGGTGAATGATGGATCTCCTGAGGGACTTGTTGGGCCTTGGGACAGAAGGGAAGAATTCATGTAGAATTCTGCCTAAGCAAGGAAAGAAGAGTATAAGGAAGAAAAGAAAGGACTAGCAACATAAGAAACAACATCCAAGGAGAGCGAAGGATGCTTGGACAGAAGAAGGAAGAACAGGAGGAAGGAAAAGTGAAGGCGTGGGACGAGGAAGCTGAGCCAGTTTTGTAAGCTATGATGAGAGGAAAGAGAAAGAGAAGTGATGACATGCTAGAATATTCGCAGAAGTAGGTGTGCAGATAAGGTAATGACTAAATAGTGACAGTAAGGCATGTTGCTGAGAAAGTAGCAGCCTTTAGCGATCGTGGGTACAAGCTTGGCTAGAGCTGGCGGAAACCACACATGTAAAGGCATTTTTGTAAGTCAGGCCGATAACGCCTTTTTGGTTATGTCTTGCTAGAATAGGAAAGACAACCTGTTGGATGAAGGTAGTAAGTCGGCTGGGATAGCAAATGAAGCTGAGTCTGTTAGAGTCTGTATCGAGTCATTATTGAGTTTGTAACAGGCATGTATAGGAGATATATCGAGTCTGTAAAAAGGCCTTAAAATGAGGAACCCAAGCTAAAAGCTGGTTATCTAATTAGCCCGTTAGCTAGTTCTTGTTTAGAGGGTTTTGAGATGATTAGTTGATACAATAGTTTTGAGTAAGTGTCTAGACTCTTGGGAAAGATTCTTGAGCTAGAATAGAGGTAGATATTTTTGGTTATGACTCTAGATCACTGAGTGCATTCGAGTAGTGGTTCTGTAGCTGAGTGTGCAGACAAGTAGAGAAGGTCGAGTCGATCCAGGCTGTGTATGGATCACTAAGTAGGAGTAGAGTAGAGTGATAAACATAGAGAAGATAAAAGAGCATGAGAGGGAGGAGAAGTCTGTAGAAATAGAAGAGAAGATCTTGAACATAGTTTGTAGCTTTATGTATAGACAAAAGGTGCATCTATTTTCTCATGCCAATGCCAGATGAAGAGCACCTTGTGGTTTTTTCCCGAATGGGTTTCCACGTTATATGCTGTGTATATGTGTGAATGTTGAGTAGCTTAGATAAGTGCATATTTACTGTGATTGATGATTGATTGGTTATTATGTTATAAACAGATAAATGTATGAATACCACATTACAATAATGCATATGCTTGTGATGCATGTTCACTGTGTGTTGGCGTAAGGTTGCATAAATAAGAGTAAACCATAATTCAGTGTTGATATATAATGTGCAAACCACCAACCCACATTCCTGGTCTTCGTTGGAAACCTTGGCGCAAGGCCAAGGACTTAAACACCCTCCCAGACAAACTATGAAAATGTGGTTCTGGAAGTTATCCATAAAACTGAGATATCTCAAGTGAGACAACATTTGTGTCACAGGTGCTGTTGGTTGGGCTCTGCTTCCTCGGGCCGATATCTTGGGCTATATTGCGCTGACCAAAAAGGGGGACGAACTTGGGTTGCAGGGAAAAAATTCAACAAATGGTTCTGTTGCTAGGACCTTGAAGTGTTGTGGCGAGGGATATGTTCTGGAAACCTACGAAACCATAGATCCAAAACTGGGTGGACGCTAAAGAGCTAGAATTTGCACGAAAATGAAGTGAAGGATCTTGGTGGACACCTACGAAGTGGTTAGAACAGTACATATATTCAGACATTCATGAGATTTTCTTTGTTGAGTTCCCCATTGTGTTGTATGAATGGTTGCCTAAGTTGGCAACCCAACAAAAGACTTTTCAGGGAGGAGAACCGAAAGAGTGGACTTTGTTCTTGATTGAGCGGCTGAAAAGAATCAATAACCCTATATCAAGGGTTGTGGAATTCTGGGTAGACAGTATCATAGGGGGATATATCATTGAGTTCGATGTTGATACAATAAACTCATACAACGAGGCAGAGAGAAATTTTTTTGAAGGACCGCACAGCCGATATCTCTCATCTTTGAAGACGTGAATAAAAATGCTTATATATGGGTGAATCCGCGGACCTGGGTAACACTTTTTGGCAAGCGCATTTCGGCAAAAACAGAAAAATGCACCTCGGTCGAGGGCTTGTTAAACCCTCGACCGAGGTTTTATCAAGCCCTCGACCGAGGTTTTGTTCAGCCCTCGACCGAGGTATTTATTAACCCTCGGTCGAGGTATTAAAACCTCGACCGAGGGTTAATAAATACCTCGACCGAGGTTCCTGTGTCGAAATAATTATAAGAGGCATCGCTGTATCCATGCCTAGCCGTTGCTGTATCCACGCTTGGACTCTTAGCCGTCGCTGTATCCATGCCTGGACTCTTGGACGTCGGTGTATCCACGCCTGACCGTCTCTATAGTGACGGCACCGCCCGTGGCCGTCTTAATGAAACCTCGACTGAGGGTTTGTTAAACCCTCGGTCGAGGGCTTTACAAACCCTCGGTCGAGGTATTTCCAGTCGAGGGCTTAAGAAAATAGACTTAGCCCACATTCAAACAAATGAAAAATTTTCTGTGCCTTGCAGAGGTGTACACCCTGCCATTCCTAGCACATAACTGAGCGGAGTTGATACTGATAAATTCACCAACGAATCTTCTATCCATTGAGGTATCATACACGCATTTTGGCATTCATATGAAATTTATTTTTTAATTACTTCTAAAACTTATACTTAGAAAACCACACTGCAACTTCGAAGCAGCTCAAAGAAAAATCCGCAGAGTTAAAAATACACAGTCAAAAAATTCTTAAAAATGCACACATCACATATCGATGTGTCCTCTTCAAAAGGGTATCTTTGGTTTTTCAATTTTTGAAAAAATAGAAAAAATTGCTTTACGTGGACAAATATGTGTTTAAAACGATGCTGAAATCAAATGTGGTCACTTTCGAAAAATAATAAATAATTGTATAATGTGAAAAAAATTAACAAACAAATATGCACATCACACTGCATTTTATGTAGATCATGCTCATATATATATTTTTTTAAAATTATAAATGCAAGATTGAATTACTCTACGTGGACACGAGCCACTTATTAGCTTCTTCAAATTTTTAAGGTCACACAGTTCATTAAATGCAAAAATTCACACATTAAATGACATTGAAATATTTAAAAAAATATATCACTATGAAGCCAACATAATATTCTACAATTTGTTTTTTTACTGCAAGTCAAAATTCACATGGCATATATGCGTTTTGAGGGCTTCTATCTAGCACATGAGTAAAAAATTAGGTTTTCATCTCCAAATTTGGCCAAAAAGTGTTACCCATCTTCATGGAATCACCCATATGAAAAAGGCATTCTATGAATGATAGACTGAACAACATTGGGTGGCTATGTCTTCACAAAACCCTGGAGTGAGTTGTTCCCAAGAGAAAGTGGAAATGAACTAGAGCCTGGCTTCTTGAGAAGTGGAAGCAGATTCGGGTTTGGCAAAAGACGAAAAGTCTGTTCAGATGAGGGAGTTGCAGCATAGAGCAAGAAGAAGAAGGCTACAAGTTTACATCGTACCTAGAAGAAGGATCATGTGACGAGGAAGAGGAGTATCAACCAATATCAGAAGGGAATGAAGAGTCCGAGGAATCGTCTGAAGCTCCGGAACAAGAACGTGTACACAACTCGTCGACAGTACCAGAGGTAATATCACGAGACATGTCTCCAAGTATTTATGTAAATACGAGTAGTACTAATGCTGTAAATAGCAGACAAGGAAGTCCGACTAGTCCACATTTTGTTCCTACTGTACCACCATCCAATACAACACTGATTAATCCAATGGCTGGAACTGACATTAAGCTCCCAATATTCAATGGGAATGGGCTAGAAGACCCAAAACAACATTGGTTTCTGTGTGAATTCATCTGGAATGTACGACAGATCCAGGATGAGAACATTAAGAAAGAACAAATGATAACAACACTACAAGGGCATGCCCTAGACTGGTATATGAAGTTTTTTATAGTACCAGTGGGAGTGGTCCCAAAGACACTCAATGAGATTCAACTTGGTTTGATTGATGAATTTAAAAAACTGAAGTTCGAATCACAATGCATCACTGAGATGAAGGAGATCAAGCAGCTATCGACATAATATGTTTGGGATTTTGACTAGATATTTAAGACATTAATGGCCAAAGTGAGTTTCCAAATGTCTGATGTGCAACACAAGGAATGGTTTATTTCCATCTTGCTTCCACTCATCCGAATGTCATTGATGCAACAAAAACTCGTGTCATAGATAGAGGATCTGGAGATAGCAATGAAGTTAGAAGCCTCGTCCGTTGGAGACACTGGTTCGGGAATGATACAAATTCAATTGCAGTTGGCCAATCTTACAGTGCAGCTCCAGGATATCAAACGAGGCAAGGAAGTTCAGGAGGAACTATGGTGTACAAGGTACAAAACAGATGGACACCATAAAGATAATTTCCCAGCGCTAATGAACTATGTCGCAGAAGGTGTGTCGAACCTGTTAAAAACCCAAGGAATTCCTTGGTGTAGAATATGCCAGACTAGAGGTGACAAGTCCGAGGAATGTCTATACTTGTAGAAGATTGTAAGTGTACCTGCTAGTCTCTATTGTACATTTTGTAGATCAGTAGGTCAGGATGAAAAGGACTGCAGAGCACTTCATCTACCTCAAGAGAAAACCATGGATACTTACTTAATGAAGAATGATGAACGAATGCAAGATGAATGAGTGCAACCTTAGTATCATCCTGTGCAGTTCCTGTTGATGTATATGTAACTTTGGAATGTATTCTTCTATGTATCTTATGTATTGTAACCCGATGTTTATTCCGGGATGTTTCTATTATGTATTTGAGTCATGTTGTCATGCCCCGATGTTCCGATCGGGAAGATTAATAATGTAAACAAGTCATTAGGTAAGTCCCCACAGTTTTGGGGCACTTGAGTTATTATACACTAATTAAGGTGTAGGCTCGGGTAAGTAATATTAGGTCGAGCCTACGTGTGAAAATGTAATTCAAGTGAACGGATGAATATAAATAGAGAGTGAGAGTCTCTCTATTTGTCACTTGTGAAATACATCACTTGCTCTCTCAAGTGTGGCGCACCTTTGGAGAAGGAAATACTTTGGCTTGACAGAATACAGAAGGCTACTGCTGTGATGGGAGGACGTCTTACTGTTTTGGGTTTCACATCTTGTGGTGATACTATCTTAGAGGAAGTTGCGGAGTTTTCTCCTTTATGGTTTCCCCGAGGAAAACTCTTTGTGTCTCTTGTCTCTTGTGATGTGCTTATGTTATTGCTGTGCTTGTTATTCTCTCACTGAAAAATCTTAACATAATGCTAGCTTAAATGTTGAAAAACTAACATGGTATCAGAGCTAACCTGAGAAGAAGACATTGTGCAGCTACAGGAACTAGGGATTCCTATTTTGTGGATCTTCCTCCACAGATTTTAAGCAAAAGTATGCTAAGATGACTCTCCATTGAAGGGTGTATCTTTCTGTCGATGCGGAATTCAATTTCAAGCATTTTCAGTTTCGATGTGGAAATTAGGGCTTTCTACAGAAGAGGAATTTTTGAGTGAGACCAGCATAGGGTTATTCTCCTCATCAAAACTGAAGTTTAGAGACCTGGATCAAGAAATTTGGTTGGGTGAAACTCCAGGAAAGTCAAACCCTAGTTTGACCCTGAGCTAGGAGAAACCCTAAATACTAAAAATGATAAGTTTTGGTACAGTCGCTATATTCCGAGATTGGCGAAGTCTCAGAAGCTGAAAATTTCAAGGGCCAAATATAAAATCCTGATGCACACTGTGTCCAAAAAGCAGCCTCAGATTCGCTATATTCAGGGAGATATGATCTCTCAAATTTAGGGTTCCAGCCTCTTCCAGAAATCATCCATAAACAGGACACCTGGGGAGAATTGAAATATCTTGGGCTACAGAGGTCCAAATGGAATTCCTGAAGATTTTCTAGAAAGGGAACGGACTGCACTTTTTGTGGTCCGAAAATCAGACTCAGAAGATGAACCAGTGACACGTGGCATGCCGTACAACTTCGCTGTTCTGAACAGTCCTGTAACAGGTCACATTGGGAAAAGGATCATAAATCCCCAATGGTGAAACAAATTCTAATGAAACCTATGGTGTTATATCAGAGACATGCGAGGTTACCTGAGTGAGAAATTTCAGACACAGAAGGTTTGTAATTTCGGAGATATTACAGAAACAGTAACATGAATTTCTGCAGAAGAAATCAGAAAATTAGGGCTTCTTGTTCCGGGAGCTTCCCTCCACTGTTTTTAGAAAAGGAGTACATTGGACAGCTCCATTTGGAGAGATCTATCTGTTCATCCAATCAGATCTGAAAGATTTCAAGTTTTGAAAATTAGGGTTTTTGTGACAAACCCTAGATTAGCGAACTCCGGGACAAGGACGGACACCTCAAATCGGTAAGATCTAATCCTTTGCTATTTCCATTTGAGGTTCTCATTTCAAAGTGATCTATTACATCAGCTTGATGATAATATTGGTGAAGTTGACAACTTCCAAGCATAGAAGTATTTTATCTCTCTGGATTGGACACCTACATGAGTATAGAGGTTCCAGTTTCAGAGGGAGACGAGGCCAAAGAAGACATCATGCTCATGCTGCAGAGGATGATGAACCATCCAGAAAGAGATCCAGATATGAAAGTGAAGATTCTTCAAGCGAGGATGAATATGTTCTAATATCAGCTCTCACAGGTAACATTACTCATGGGAGTGATGATTGGCTTATAGATAGTGGGGCTTCCAAACATATGACGGGATTCAAGGAATCCTTTGTAAGACTGTCAGAACATGAATCACCTCACAAGGACTCAAGAAGAACCTTCTCTCCATTTCAGCATTGATGCAAAAGGAATGCGGGTTGCATTCATAGATGGTCAAGTCATCATGTGGCCAAAAGGAAAGACTATCGATGATGCGGTAGTGATTGGAGAATAAGAAGGAGGCTTGTACAAATTGAAGGGCTATCCAGAACAAGCCTTGATCCATGAAACAGTAGAGCCAAATGAGCTTTGGCATAGAAGGCTTGCACACGTGCATTACAAAGCACTACCTATTGCAAGCAAATTTGTTGAAGGTCTTCCTGAATTTCAAGCTATTTGAAGGGAAGAACAAAATCAAAATATGACCTAAAGAAACCAGTTGACGAATGTGAAGATCTAGAATGCAGAAACCATGCAGTCATAAGAGTCTCTCAAATCAAAGAACAAAAAAAAAAGTGAAGAATGCAGAAGTGATGATAGCCACCTTGAATGGCCTCCCAGGATCGTGGAATTCATTCATTCAAGGAATGTGTTCCAAAAGGAAGTGATTACTTTCAGCAGACTCCGTAAAGAAGAAGAAGCTCGAATCATAAGAAGAGAAGAGAAGATGGAAGCAATTGAAGATCAAGCTTTCACCTTCCAAAGAAGATCCTTCAAGCAATGAGGAATATGAAGAACTTAACTCTTGAAGAACTTCTTATCACTTGGATAAGAAACGATGCTATCATGAATGAAGAAGACGATAAAGCTGAAGGCTCAAGAAGGAGTATACCCATGAAACAAATAAAGATAAGTATTCAATTGTCATTTCATGATATTGTTTTATTATGCACTTGTTTATATTCAGTTGTTGTATTATGCATGATATGATGTTTGCATTAATGACAGTATACTACTAATATGCATGTGATGGGTAAGTAGCTCATGGTGCTATACAAATCCTCCATTGCTACTTATCTAGAATGAAACCTCTTTGCTGACATATTGGATTAGTGCACAATCTCAATGTTGTCTTGGTAGAGATGGAAGGCATCTAGAAAGTTTCAGTGAGATATGGATGAATGTTGTATTGGCTAAAGTAGTTGCATGATCATATATTTATGCATAAGTATTTGGCAGTATGAATATTCTTTATGAAATGTTCTAACCATACAAATGCATTTGACTTGTAGGAAAGACCGCATACATAATCGCCTACAAGCAAAGAAGAATGAAGACTTTTCAAAATGAAGAATAATATGGCGAGTGCAGTGAAATCATTGAAGTAGAACCTTCCAGCCTCCAAGAAGAAAGGGAAGACCAGTTCAAGAAGAATGATGTCAGGGCGCAGTATCGAGACCTGAAGAGAAGCTCATAGTTCCATCATGCAGTAGATGGAAACATCGTGGGATACAAAGCAAGATTCGTAGCATGAGGCTTCTCACGAAAGGAAGGCCTGGACTACGAAGAGACATTTACCGCCAGTAAGAGTTGAAACACATACATGATGAGATTGATGAAGATCTTAACCTTTGCTACAAGGTTGAAGATGCAAGTCTATACACTAGATGATCACATAGAAGATTAGTAGCATAGGAATCTACTTGTCACTCTGGTACATAATGTTTCAGTGCATAGAGTACAGGAGACAGAGGGAGTATGATGCTTCACTTCAGAGGGAGTGACTACAAAAGATCTAAGGTTTGACATGGTACGACAGGATGGGAAAATTACTGATGACTCTAGGCTTTACTGAAAGTAAAGCGGATTCCAACCTTTGCTTCAAGGTTGAAGACGGAAGACCAGTGATACTCCTGTTATGTGTCGATGCACTACTGTTCTAGGTATGGAGGTGTGGCAGAGTGCAGATGGAATCTTCCTTGGACAAGGGAAGTATGCAGTAGAGATCCTGAAGAGGTTTGGGATGATGGATTGTAAGGCTATGGCTACACCTATGGCATCGAACCTGAAGCTATTGAGTGATGCTTCATTAGAGTCGGTTGATGCTATGATGTATCGTCAGATGATTGGGTCATTGATGTACCTGACGAACATGAGACCAGACATTTGCTTTGCTATGAACACCTTGAGCCAGTACCTGACAGATCCGAGAAGTGTTCACTTGATTGCTGCAAAGCATATTCTGAGGTACCTGAAGGGTACAATTGATTATGGGCTCAAGTATGATGCGAATCAGAAGATTAACCTAGAGGGTTATGTTGATTCAGATTGGGTAGGCAGTGCCATCGACAGGAAGAGTACTTCGGGATGTTGCTTCAGTATGGGATCAGGTGTGATCTCTTGGTTTAGCAGGAAGCAATCCTGTGTGGCACTGAGTACAGCTGAAGCAGAGTATGTCGCAGCCTATTCAGCTAGTTGTGAGGCAGTATGGTTGCGGAAGCTACTGTCTGATATATTTGATCTCCATTTGGATGCTACTTGTATACATTGTGACAACCAGAGTTGCGTGAAGTTGTCAGAGAATCCAGTGTTCCATGACAAGTCGAAGCATATCGAGATCAAGTATCACTATATCAGGGATATGGTGCAGAGAGGAGCAGTGAAGCTCCAGTATGTTGCGATGGAGGAACATATAACTGATGTATTGACGAAGCCATTGGCTAGGCTGAAGTTCGAGTACTTCAGAAAGAGACTTGGTGTTCTCCAGATCGAGGCTTCCTCCCAGAGAAAGTGATGAGATCCATAGCCATTCTGACATGGTGAGAGGATTGGTTCCTTCCATGGTCAGATGTAAGGGCTGAGCCATTCTGTCATGGTGAGAGGATTGGTTCCTTCGATTTCAGATATGAGTGCTAGCCATTATGTCGAGTAGGACAGATGTAAGGGAAATTGCCATTCTAGGAATGGAGGCACCTGGTCAGTTACCAGGAACACTCAGTGTAGGACTGAGTAGCCATTCTAATGTGATAGAGGGATGTGTTCCCACTTGATCAGATGTAAGGGCTGAACCATTCTATTCATGGCTAAAGGATTTAGTTCCTTCCATGTCAGATGTGAGTGTTGGCCATTCCGACGAGCAGGTCGGATGTAAGGGAAATTGCCATTCTCTAGGAGAATGGAGGCGCCTGGTCAGTTACCAGGTAGCTCAGTCGAGGACTGGGGGCCATTCTGATATGACTGCTGGGATGTGTTCTCGTATGATCAGATGTGAGTGCAAGCCCTTCCATCAGTGTGGTCGGATGTGTTCCCCTAGGTGGATGTAAGTGCAGAGCCTTTCTGGAGCGACTGAGGGATGTGTTCTCACGTGCTCAGATGTAAGTGCTGAAATCTCATCTCACTGTGATAGGATGTGTTCCTGTCTGGATGGGAGTCTTCCATCAGTGTGGTTGGATGTGTTCCCCTGGATGGTTATGCCTTTCTGACGAGCAGGTCAGATGTAAGTGCTGAAATCTCTCATCACTGTGATAGGATGTGTTCCTGTCTGGATGGGAGTCTTCCATCAGTGTGGTTGGATGTGTTCCCCTGGATGGTTGTGCCTTTCTGACGAGTAGGTCAGATGTAAGTGCTGAGCCATTTCATAGATGATAGTAGGTGTGTCCTATCATGCTGGTGAATGTGAGTGCTGGGCCTTTCTGATGGGATTGTAGTTTACTACATGATCAGATGTGAGTGCTGGGCGTGCCTTTCTAACGAGCAGGTCAGATGTAAGTGCTGGGCGAAGACCTACATGAGGGTAGGCCTACAACCAGCATGAAAAAGGGCTGGCTCTGTAGAACTTCCTTTGATGAGATAGTACACACATGATGATGATCAGAGGTGATCCAGATCGAGCTATGATCCAGATCCAGCTATGATGACTCCGAGAGATCCAGATCGAGTGATGATCCAGATCCAGCAGTGGTGATCCAGATCGAGTGATGATCCAGATCTAGTCTAGTGATGATAATCCAGATCGAGTGATGATCCAAATCCAGTGATGACGTTCTATGACGATTCAGATCGAGAGATGATCCAGATCCAGATGACTTGAATATGAAGATGACTTGAATACGGAGATGACTTGAAGACGAAGATGACTTGAAGACGAAGATGATCCAGTTGATGCAGAGAAGAAGATCAGTGCTGAAAATTGTGTCGAAAGAATACCTTCCTAGTTAAGAGGGAGTGTTGATGTATATGTAACTTCAGAATGTATTCTTCTATGTATCTTATGTATTGTAACCCGATGTTTATTCCGGGATGTTTCTATTATGTATTTGAGTCATGTTGTCATGCCCCGATGTTCTGATTAGGAAGATTAATAATGTAAACAAGTCATGTCAAGTCATTAGGTAAGTCCCCACAGTTTTGGGGCACTTGAGTTATTATACACTAATTAAGGTGTAGGCTCGGGTAAGTAATATTAGGTCGATCCTACGTGTGAAAATGTAATTCAAGTGAACGGATGAATATAAATAGAGAGTGAGAGTCTCTCTATTTGTCACTTGTGAAATACATCACTTGCTCTCTCAAGTGTGGCGCACCTTTGGAGAAGGAAATACTTTGGCTTGACAGAATACAGAAGGCCACTGCTGTGTTGGGAGGACGTCTTACTGTTTTGGGTTTCACATCTTGTGGTGATACTATCTTAGAGGAAGTTGCGGGGTTTTCTCCTTTATGGTTTCCCTGAGGAAAACCCTTTGTGTCTCTTGTCTCTTGTGATGTGCTTATGTTATTGCTGTGCTTGTTATTCTCTCAGTGAAAATATCTTAACATAATGCTAGCTTAAATGTTGAAAAACTAACAGTTCCAACAACAATATCCTGAACCACAATACTAGCTAAGCTAGTATCCTTAACAACAATACCCTCCGCAAAGGGGGGGTGGGAACTTTAGAGGTCGAGGAAAATAAAAAGGAGGAGGATTTGGTCGAGGAAGAGGCCAAGTTGTATGTTATAATTGTGGGAAGCCAAGACACTTTTTTCAAGATTGTCAAAGTCCTGCAAAAAAATGTACATATTGTAAAGCATTTGATCACACTGTCGAATAGTGTCTGCAGCTTATTGCAAAATGGCAGGATAGAATTGTCGTTAACCCCAACTTGGTGCAAAATCTAAATCCAAACCTCAATCCAAATATTCAAATGATTTCTCCCGAAGCAAGACAACCCAACTTGTTGTAGTCATGTGAGGAGGTGCTGCGATAGGAGCAGACCAAAATACACCACAAGGACATCTGCAGGTGTGACCTGCAGCATAAAAGAAAGCTCCGATGGATGTTCAATAAGAGAAGGAAGTATTCTTGTAGGTGCAACAAGACTTTGTTGATACCAATCAGCCGCGAACATTTGTACAAGTGAGAGCTATGCCCAAAAGATTTGAACAACTAATCAGACGACCACCCACTAAAAAGGTTAGTAAGCTCAAGGTTTAGTACTAATCCATGATAAATATGCTATCACAGAATTGATAGCACTCATAGAAGACACCACAAATGACCCGCAACCTGAAAAAAGAGTCAATCATATTGGGATAAAATTGAAGACAGGCCGAGAACTGAGAATAAATGCACAGATAAGAGAATATGATATGGACTATATCATACTCGACTTGGGCTCAGATGTTAATATATTGAGAAGACGGACATGGGAGAGTATGAACAAGCCACGACTGGACTGGTATCCTATTCATCTAAGGCTTGCTAACCAGTCGAAGGTGCTACCAATTGGTAGATTGTCCCAAGTACATGTGGAAGTCGAAGGCTTAAGGACATATGTCAACTTTGAGGTCATTGACATTGTTGATGACACAAACCCCTATCATGCACTTCTAGGGATTGATTAGGAAATAAACAACCAAACTATTATAAACTTCAAGAAAAGGATCTTGTCTTTTGAAGATTCTGAAATAAGAGTGGTTGCGCCCATTGATCCCCTAGAAGGGCAACGATATGTCGATCCTGTGCATAGCGAAGGGAAAGAGAATTATTTGGACCACCTATATAACATTATGTCTTCGAAGGAAGATTATATTAATCCCACAGCCGATGGAAACTTGAGTTGGCACAGTGTAAGCTCGTGCATGTCCGACTCAGGCAAAGCCCTAGAAAATTGGAAGAATAGGCTACATGAAGTTTCCATGCACAGGTGTGCAAGAATTACAAGAGTTGTTCAAAGGGTAGGAGCCGAAGCAAGCACGCTGCCTACGTATGAAGGATTACCTAACCTTGCATCCTTCTTGGAAGAATTTGAAGAAAAAGTCACATAATCACAATGATTGTATTCTTTGGACTATGTGTTGAAAGCTATGCCCGCTAGATGGTGGGGCACACATAAAAAATCTATCTCTGAATGGCCACATTATAGGAGACTAATGGAGATTAGATTTGGAGAACAGGTTAGCTACGTTGATAAAAAATACACAGGATTTTCAGATCTTGGAAAACATATTGAGCACTGTCGCACAACTTGGAAAGCATATTTGTGACAGGAATGGGTTTATTGATTCATCCACACCTTGGAAATGGTGCCAAGAAGTTGGTACACCTCAAAGGAGCTGCAACGAGGAACCATCGAGTGGGAAAGTTTAACTATAAACTTTACTCAAACATTTCAATTTACAAACAAACATCCAACAGTTGATGTTGCGCTATAGGTAATAAAGGAAAATATCTTTGAAGAAATACCTGTTGCAGACACAAACTTCCATCAATGCAGCATAACTACACATAACTACACGATGTGGTATAATATCACGAAAGATTCAAGGGATAGTGACCCAGTCATCATAATATCCACGTGTCAGAAGGAATGTGCGAAGTGGAAAGAGACTGAACATGTGAAAATACACAGTACCCTGTTAGACAGGATTAAAACAAAATGAGAAAAGAAATATCAAGTCGCAAGCAGTGCGACAGCAGGAGTGGAGAACTCCAGCGAAAAAACACGAAAATCAATTAAAATTATACTATCATAAATTGCTACCATGATTGGCACAGTAATTAAATAAAGGTACTAACGACGTATTTGTGAGTCATTAATTCGGAAATCTCCGTAGAACCGGATGGTATACCTTTATTTAATACCCACCATAAATAACAATAACCGCCTTTTTAAAAGGCCAACTCAATGATGGCATGTCAAGAAAGTTTCCTTAAATACCCCACACTACTGCCCCGAGCCGTTCAAGAGAGGGAGTAATTTCTAAGTACAGAACACTCGTGCGAAAGGTAACTAACAGGGGGCTGTTGTTTCATAATCCTCATTATTACCATATTGAGAATCATTGTGTTAAGAACAAGAGGAAGAAGTATTGTGAGTAACTCATTGAGCAGAGACCGATTCATCTCTATTACGATAGTCAATTCCCCAGTGATGCTTCTAGCCATTACTCCCATGCAATGTAGCACAGGGAAGAGAACCCCAAGGAATCAGCCTCAACCAACTACGGGTCAGGTTCCACATCGATCCTCATAAAAACGTAGAGTGCAGGAACACCGATCGCCCCGAGAATCTAAGGGGAATCAACCAATGAAGAAGCCAAGGAATAAGAAATCCCCAATAACACCACTGACCTAGGAGGAACAAGAAGAATTTGAAAAAAAAAACTTACTACTGCCTTATCGACCACCGAGAAGGACTGATGTGTCACTAGTTACCATCCCTACCACAGTCCATGTTACACTAGCAGCACCTAGGAAACCAAAAGATATGAAAGTATTGCAAAATATCATGCTTCAGTTGGTCAACCTCACCTTCCAAGATTTTGACACCAGTAGAATCAGCGAACTGGACAGGAAGAATTATATGAATCTAACGTGGGATTCCCCAGAATTGACAAACTGGTTTTTCCCAATGCAAAGGGCAAGTAGGGTATAGCAGTCGGGGTTGCTATCACTTCTCTTCATGCCACATTTTGGTCAGACCAGAGTGGTGGATACTTATGTAAAACAATTATTGGTAGTTGTTCATGCAGGATTCCTGTGGCTAAACATGCCACACTCAATTGATGTTAATCTCATTTCAGCAATCACAGGATTGTCGAGAGTTGGGAAGGACCCCAAAGAGACCTTTAGGGAAGGCGAACGCATAGACAAGGTTGCACAAACCCAAGAAAAGTATAGTCTGGTCACCTCTAGTGAAGAATTTCTAATTTCACCCATTAAGGACCCCGCTACTCGTATGGCAGCCACGATATTGACACATAAATGGTTGTGTGTCTTGAGACCAAAGAAATGCACTGCATGAATAGTATTGCTCGCTGCACTTTGTGCAGAAGGAGAGCAAATCAATTTATCCCAATTTCTGCTTAATGCGTTGCTCGGGGATGTCATTTCAACACAGGAAGAAGGTAATCCTTTCCACTATGCTTGGTTGATAATTCTGATCTGATTTATTGTATGGCTCGAGCCTACAAAGTATCAGCAGGTAGACTTACCTGTCCAATGTAGAGGGGCGAGATACCAGAACTTGTGGTTCTTGCCTGATAAAGCTCGACAACTGAGTAACAACAGTGAATTCTTTGTCCACAATGAATCCTTGAGGAATTTGGTGAAACAGAAGGTCAGGCTTTGTTGAACTACCATCTCTACATTTCAACATCTTGTCAATTTTCAGTTAGTATCCTACTATGTGTACATCCAGGAACACAGAGACCCCTAGAAATAGTGGTTGCCAACACAATATATTCTCATAGCCAAGGACCTAGATACCATTGTTCGAGATTGGCCAGAATATTGGCAACATTAGGGATCACTACCTTTTGCAGAGAAGAGCACCCAATAAGCAAATGCAACATTGCCTGGACAACCTCAGCCTGATCAGCCCCACCCTGATCCGCCACTACAAAACCAACAAAAGGAGGCACAAAATGCAGAAGTTCAACCAGAATCGTCACGAAAGAAGCAAAAGGATAACAAAGAATACAATACTTATGGTATGGAAGAGGAATAAATCGCAGCCCTGGCAGAGGCCTTACAAGAAGATACGCAGGCGCAGTTCGGTGACTTTGGCTGGCAGCAGAACCAGTGCAATACTACCATTACAGATATGTTGAATGACCTTAGAAAAAAATTGAAACAATTAAACTCGTAGTAGAGGGCACACCACAAGTAACCTCGTCGCATGATGCACCTTGCACATTGGAAGTGCACGAAACCCTGCAAACCAGACATTAGAGGAAATTTGGGGTCTAAAATGGGCCTTATAAGAAAACGTGCCAACAATAAATTCTTGTGAGTTGGAATTCAAGAACCAATAGAATTTCGATAAAATGAGTCAACCATAATGGTTGAATCGACATATTTGTCATAAAAATACTACTTTTTTTGTTCGTATTTTTGACATATCTCTTTGTGTTTTTACTCAAATTTCGAGCGGAAGAGCTCGTTGGATCCATAATTAAATTTCACATCCAACGAGTATTCACACTACATACTTTTGATGGACTCCGCTATCCAAAAAATAAGAATTACCTGAAAACACGTGATGATGGACTCCGCTACCCCAAAAACAAGAAATACCTGAAAAAATATGATGATGACATCATCATCACGTTGTTTTAGGTATTTATTGTTTTTGGGGTAGAGAGGTTCATCAAAAGTATGCAGTGTGAATACTTGTTGGATGCGAAATTCTATTCCGCATCCAACGAGCTCTCCCGCTCAAAAATTGAGTAAAAGCATAGGGAGATATGCCGAAAATACGAACAAAAAAGGTAGTTTTTTTTATTTCTTCCTAAAAAATTAATCAATATTATTTTATTATTTTCCTTAGGAGGCCCATTTTAGACCTCAAATTTCCTCTAATGCAAGACCACCCCAACAAGGTACAATTGGGCAAAGAAGTGTGGGAATTTGGAGCCCTAGAGCTCAATGAGGTACACAATAATAGTACTCTAATTCTCCTAGATTTTTCAAAGGTACAATTGAAAGGTGTGCATGCTTTACATAGATCAACGGTTATAGAGATTCGAATACAAGGAAATACTCTTGACAAGAAGGTAAATAACTTAGTCAAGCTTCTCAGCAAACTCAAGGCCAAAATGCAAAAGACCACCCAAGAAGCAAGGAAAGAAGAAGAAAGTAAGTAGAAGCTCACCCAAGTCATTAATATTGTTTGTTCAAATGTGGATGACGAGGAAATATCACATGATCTTCTATCAGAAGGCAAGGTCCTTTGGCTAGGTAAGATAGCTGTTGACCTTAAAAATAAAGTAACATAATTAGACGCGCAACAGATTCCCAGCACACCTCCAGAAGTGCTGGAAAGCTGATGTGACACAACCACTCAGGATGCAAAAAGGATAGAGGAAACAATGCAGATATATGCTAGGGCTGTCGATCAAGTCTCCAAGACTTGGGAGACTTTACTAGACAATGAGAAATCATAGAGGATTTCAAATGAGCTCACTATCGTGGAAGCAAATATCACACAAATGAGAAATTAGTTAAAGCAGCTTCCCTTGGAGCAAAAGATGGTCAAGACAACAAAAATGCACACACTACAACATCAAACTCTTGCGCTGCGTGCACATCAACAACATCGTGAGGAAAAGGTAAAGGAGCTACAATCAGAATCAGAGAGGGTTACAGGGCTAATTCAACCTATGCACTAGAAGGTGCGCGAGGTAGCGACCTCTGCAGAAAGTAACATGCCAGAACATGTTAGTTCCGACCTGGTGGAGCACATGTAGAAAATTGAAGAGGAAGTGCGCACAAAAAAAGAGAAGTTGCTAAAAACCATGGAGGATTTTCAGACCAAAATTGCGCAAGTCATTTTATGGAGCACTAGCTCATGTGGCTCGAGATGAGCCACATGTGAGTGTTGGGGGCCTATTGGGCCTCGAGATGGAAGGGCAGAATTCATGTAGTATTTTGCCTAAGTAAGTAAAGAAGAGAATAAGGAAGAAGAGGAAGGACTTGCGACATAAGAAACAACATCCAAGGAGAGTGAAGGATGCTGCAACAGAAGAAGGAAGAATAGGAGGACGACAAAGTGAAGGCACGAGATGAGGAAGCTGCAGCAATTTTGTAAGCTACACTGGAAGGACAGAGTAAGAGACGTGATGGCATGGCATAATATTTGCAGAAGCAGGCATGCAGATAAGGTAACAACCAGAAAGTGACAGTAAGGCATGATGTTGAGAAAGCAATAACCTTTAGTGATCATGGGTACGAGCTTGGATGGAGCCGGTGGAAACCACACATGTAAAGGCATTTTTTAAAGTCAGAACGATAGTGCCTTTTTGGTTATGTCTTTCTAGAATAGGAAAGACAACTTATTGGATGAAGGTAGTAAGTTGGCCAGGATAGAGACTGAAGCTGAGTCTGTTAGATTCCGTATTGAGTCAGTATTGATTCTGTAACATGCATGTATGGAGATATATCAAGTCTGTAAAAAGGATATATAAAAGGAGGAACCCAAGCTAAAATCCAATTATCTAGTTACCCTGCTAGCTAGTTCTTGTTTAGAGGGTTTTGAGTTGATTAGTTGATACAACAATTTTGAGTAAGTGTCTAGACTCTTGGGAAAGACGCTTGAGCTAGAATAGAGGTAGGTAGTTTTGGTTATGACTCTAGATTGCTAAGTGCATCAGAGTAGTGGTTTTGCAGCTAAGTGCGCAGACATGTAGAGAAGGTTGAGTCGATCCAGGATGTGTGCGGATCACTAAGTAGGAGTAGAGTAGAGTGATAAAGATAGAGAAGATCTGAGAGCATGAGAGGGAGGATAAGCCTGTAGAGATAGAAGAGAAGATCTTGAACATAGTCTGTAGCTTTATGTTCAGAAAAAAGGTGCATCTATTTCCTCATGCCAATGCTAGATGAAGAGAACCTTGTGTTTTTTTCCTGGATGGGTTTCAATGTTATATGCTTTGTATATGTGTGAATGTTAAGTAGCTTAGATAAGTGCATATTTACTGTGATTGATGATTGATTGGTTATTATGTTATAAACAAATAAATGTATGAATACCACATTACAGTAATGAATATGCTTGTGATGTTTGTTCACTGTGTGTTGGTGCAAGGTTGCATAAATAAGGGTAAATCATGCTTCAGTGTTGATATATAACGTGCAAACCACCAACCCACCTTCCCGGTATTTGTTAGAAACCTTGGCATAGGGATAAGGACTAAACAACCTCCCACACAAATTGTGGAAACATAGTTCTTGCAGTTATCCATAAAACTGAGATATCATGGGTGAGACGACATCTGTGTCACATGTTTTGCCGGCTGGGCTCTACTTTGTCAGGCCGATATCTTTGGCTTTGTTGTGTTGACCAAAAAGGGGGTTGAGCTTGGGTTGTAGGGAAAAAATCCAACAATACTGTTAACTTGGAAAAGGGGATTCCTACGCCTAGAGGGTAAGTGACTGCAAAGAAGAGGAAACTCTAATGAATTTGCTATGAGCGGTTCATGACATTTAGACTCATAGTATGGAGACTACCTGGTCGGCTTGTGCTAGAGAATTGGAAGGGAATTGGGGTAACAAACCCGAGGGATTCTTAACTCAAAGAA
Organism: Pseudotsuga menziesii; assembly: GCA_001517045.1. NCBI lineage: Eukaryota > Viridiplantae > Streptophyta > Pinopsida > Pinales > Pinaceae > Pseudotsuga > Pseudotsuga menziesii. The sequence continues at coordinate 247,743 of LPNX011101333.1, forward strand.
GGGAGCACGAGGGACTATTAAATCAAAGAAGGGAGCCCCATTCCTTGTGTTGTGAAGGTTGACGGGGGATGACTGTTATGGATTTGGAAAATTGTAGAGGGTGTGACAAGAGGAGTAGTAAGTTCAATTTTATCCTGTGGAAACCTTGTGAAAGAAAATAAATATGCATGAAAATAAGTATTGGATAGATATTTCCATTGTTATTTAGTGAAATGAATATATGTTCTTAAATTTGTTTATTTGGAAAAATTACTCTGGACGTTATGGCCATCTTGTAAAAAGGAATAACATTCACAATATGTCTTAATGATTGGTATAGGTACAAGTGGATTGTTTTGAGCATGGAAAGGAAACTAAGATAGTGGATGATTAATGTTGGTGCATTGTGAATGATGTAACCACAACTATACCAGAGTACAAGGACCAAGAACACTGTGTAAAATGTGCCAGAGAGATCAAATCAATAATTAAAGGATGCCATGCAGTGGAATATTCAACATGTCTAGATACATGATAAAATTTGTCATTTATACATATAGTGTTGATGATAAATTGAGGACAATCCATAAATTAAGGGGGAGGGGAATGTAACACCCCATTTTGACCCCATAATGTAATTATATAATTATGATGGAAATGGCTAGAGGTCAATCATAAATGGTCCATTGTGACAAAATAATGTAAATATGTACATTTTATATTTAACATAAAGACACATGACTACTGCAGACCAAGAAGGATGAAGAAGAGATAGGGGACTATCAGTGCACAAGGAGGAGAGTGATTATCCCAAGCCTAGAATTAGAGGGGAAAATGTGTCCAACCCTAAGTATGCCACTTTTCCAACTCTCCTTAGAAAAAAAGAGCTAGCATATTCTTCCATCATTTCCATGCTTAAGACATCAATGCTATCAGACCTAGATCACCAATGGTTGTATCACTATCACTAGAACCATGGGTTGGAGCTAGACGGAGATTAGAGGAATGGGTAGGTGTAGTAGGATCTTGATTCCTTCTTGTGGATGGGTATCCCTAGCTTAGGGGTGGCTCTATTAAAGAAGGATATGGATTTACATAACCTATGACTAGGATGAATGTTCCTTGTTTGTAGCGAGTTGGCTATACTTTAGATAAGTTCATTATGTGTATAAATATATGGTATTTATTTTTGAATGTATCAATTATTGTCATCATATGAATTAAATGTCCATAATTTATGACATTGGTGAATTTCTTTCTATACGAATACCATGCAAGGTTTTCTTTATATAATTATGGGCTATTTTACACATATTATTTCCGTTGAAAATGTTTAATTAAGCGTAATAGAAAAATGAATCTGATGGTAAGAGGAAATCCAATTAGCATATTCAGTACCCCATGTCCCCAAGGTCATGATGAGGTCACTGGTTACGTGACATTGTTGATGTGATTCTATAGAGCCAATAGATAATTATGAAGAGGGAGAGTGCCTTAGAGCCAGAAATCCAGGGTGTTGTTTTAGTTTCAGCTTTTTAATCTGTTGTGCCCTTGCTCAACAGCCTTTAAAAAACATTATTTCATCAAACAAAATCCTATTTTGTTTGATGAAATGTTCGAATTTCTTATGGTAAATCGAATGAATTATCAGCTATTGAAGTGGTGACATTCTGTGAGCTACTGAATCAGTGAAATTCTATGTTTTTTAAAGCAACCTTTGCAACTATAGATTATTTAACAAAATCACTACTATGAAGTTATTATTTTGGGTGGATTTATACTTAAAAAAAATCAAAGGATGAGTATTAATAATTCCCATACCTTTTATCACCATCCTAGTCTTGAATCTTATCCAAAACATTATAAATTGATTTTATTATTTGATTTTGTTACTATAATTATTTGTAAGGCTGCGATATTGGAATAGTTGATCTTGGTATGGTTTGTCATATTATTATGGATTTTATTTGTAGATTGGTTAATGGTTATGCATGGTTGGTTCGTTATAATGTTGATAAAGCTTAGAGTATCGAAGGCCGAATGTTTTACATGCCATATCCTAAGTTTACCTTTTCGATTACAAACCATAGTCAATATTACCATAATTCTTTAATGTTGATTCTTTTGCAAAGTTTGGTTTCAACATGATGGTTTGTATTATTATTACATGCTCACCACCTTCAGAGGTTAACATCATTATACTGTACGGTTTACGCATTGTCGTTCAAAGGGTTAATCGTTATGATTGTTTCGACTTATGTTATCGCCTCCGAATTCGATCTATCTACCGCGAAGTCGATATGGTATCATTACATTGGTACTGAACTCTGTCCATCACATTTAATTCCCAGTACTTGTCCTCTATCGTGGCTATCTGTTAATTGGACACCTATTCCGTGTACAACGAAAGGTTTCATATCATTTAACGCTGGATAAATAATGATAACATGAGTTATCTGGAGTCTTTGACCGTCATTTCCCATCTACTCAATTGCCTCTCTGTATGGTAATGCTTTCGTCCATGCCGAGTTTACAGGGGTATAGCTTGCGATTGCTCATGGTTTATTTTGTTTATCACAGGCTCGGGTTTCATTATTTGTCTTTCTTTCTCGATCTACACCCCGAGTGCTCTCTATTTGGTTCACTGTCTAATGCCGAGCTGTGGTATTTGTTCTGTGTGCGGCTACGTGCCTTTACGCAGTTAGTTATGGCGCCGGTGGTGAGAGTCGAACCCGGTGAGATGAAGCTGTTTGATTTAAACCCTGAACTGTTAACCAAGGTTGAGGCTGTTGGGTGGTTTCCATTTATAAGGAAATTTTCGGATTCAAACCCCGAGGTCACGAGAGTGTTTGCTATGTCTTTGGTCGATTTTCAGGCTAAGGTAGGTGACCTCTAGTTTCGCGTGGATGAACGCTCGGTTGCGCTTGCAACAGGTCTGTCATTAGCAGGCGAGAGGTGGTTTAAATACAAGCGGATGGACATTACTGAGTGGCGACAGCTGCTTAAAAACCCCTGTCAAGAGGTATCATTTCGAACTGGAGTAGCTCGCAAATATTTTAAAAAGGAATCGTGCCCGGTCCTGGATTTAATTCACAGGTACCTGACTTGTGAAGGTCGCTTGTCTTCAGCATACATCTACCATCTCAGGTTAATGTCTGCATTTATTGGTTTTCCTTTGAATCTCCCTTACTATCTGGTGCAAAGTCTGTTTAAAATGTCTGCTGCAATTCAAAAGGGTCCTAAGCATGTTAATCATAGTGTGTTTCACCATGGTTTGGTCCGAATGTTAATTGAGAGGGAATTGTCGAAAACAGACCGGTCGTGGGATGAATTCATCGAGTCTAATGGTTTTTCGGCTTTTTTCCACTGTCAGTTTGACAATCCCGAGGAGTGTGTTAAACATCAAGGGCCGAGTCATGTTTTGTCTCGATCTGCACAAGAACCCTTGTCCAAACCCACTGGCCGCATAAGCCCCAATCCTTGTAATAGTCCCGTGTTTGCTCCAGTGAGAAGCCCTAGCACTCCTTTGGTTTCTAAACGCGTGAGGAGGTCTTCGACTCTGTCACCGGTTACGCCAAAAAACATTGATGATAAAACCTGCAATCGTGGAGGAGATGGGTCAAAAGCTAAAGTGATAGGAAGGTTTACTCGGAGCATGGAAAAAGGTAATACTGTCAAACCCCCCGTGACTGATAGTGTTCGCGTTGAGACTGTCATGATTGATGATGAAGCCGAAGACCCTGTTTTACCTGTTAATGATCAGCCTGTTGAGCATGAGTTCAGTTTGAACTTTGCTGATGATAGCCTCCCTGCGTTTAATAAAGAGGTTCGGATGGATCTTGTTATTGGCCCTCCAGCTAAAGAGAAGCCTGTGGAGACAAGCTCACCTGGTTTTCATTACGTTGGGGATATGATGCACCCTCTGTTTGTTAACTGTCTTTTGGACAAGATATGCAGGATGGAAGAAAGGGTAAATCAAGTAGTAGCCAATCACGATATGATGGAGGCTGATAATCTTAAGTTAAAGGAGAAAGTGGACTTAAGCAACAAGCATCTCTTGCGTTTAAGAAATCACAAGAACAGGCTGATCAGAAGAGTTCTTAAATTACAGAATGAGAATGATAAAAATGAAGAGAAGGTTTGGGAGCTTAATGCTCAAGTTGCACTTATGCAGTTTAAGGGATAGTCGCAAAGCCCATCGAGTGGTGTAAATATCCAGGTCTTTAACGCCCCTGTGAAATTATGATGTTTTGGGACGCACTTATGTTTTTCAGGTTTGAAGTATGATAGGTTGAAAATCGATTTTTTATTTACAGGTATTTTTGTTTGTGTTAATTTATTTATTATTTAGTTTATTTGATTGCTTTGTGTGTTTACATTTTTATTATATTTCTTTTGTGTGTGCAGTATCACAGGTGATATGTTGGATTCTCTTTCCCGGATTTTTATGATTCCCTATCTCATGGATGATCCCTACTTAATTGGAGGTAAATCGATTTTGCAGGAGCTGTTTGCCAGGTGTCGTTACCTCAACAGTGTTTTTAATGTTTTTTTTGATTCACTGATATGAATCGAATATTTCCACGTATGTTGAAAAATGACACGTTTCCACTTGTCATTTTTATGGGAAATTGGTTAAGGAATTCGATTTTGTAATCTCCAGTTCATAGAACTGTTTATTTTGGAGATGAAATGTATTTAAAGGGAAATAGAATAGGTAATAGGGGGTCGATAGTTTGGGAGGTGGAAGACAAGACTACTGTTTAATTTACTTGTGACTTGAGACAGTTTCCTGTCAGCAGCTACATTATTTTGAACTGGTGATGCTTAATCTATGTTTATAGTTTTTATACTCTGCATATGGTTTTTGGTATCTCATGGTCTTGTTATCCCTCTTTCTATATTATTAATGTTTGTCATAATCTCTTTTAAGAATTTTGCAAATATACTTTATTTGATTATCGACTTATGCTGATTCTCGACCTGTTAATGAATGTCATGGTATGAATATGATGATTGACATCATAACATATGTGATGTATGTGTCTATTGCATGACCTTGTTAGTTTCTGAATTTCTTTTGAATCCTTTCAAGATTATTAATGCAGTAGTCCGATTAGCAGATTCGATTTCAATTTAAATACTTGAATCGCTCCTGATCAGGATAGGACTTAGACTAGTTTAATATATTTTTGTTTCTGTCAATTATATTTGAATCAGATCTTTATATATATATTACATTCGGATTATTTCTTGTAATTACTGTACAAGTGTATATAATATATCTCTGTAGAACATCAACGCTGTTAATACTCAGTTTTCTACTCTTGTATTTTGAATTAACTACTTTAAGTAGATTTAATTTAACAGTTTGCTCTTGTAATATATAACATTAATTAACCTTTGTAATCATAATTATAGGTCTGATTAACAATCAGTAGCGTTAGCTTTAACAATTAGACTTTTAGGCTAACAGAGCCTTTAAACCTGTCGGAAACAACCATCCCAAACAGCTTGGAACCTGCTCTAAGGATCCCGGTCTGGGTTGTCTTCCCCGTTGCGTGCAGAGTCACAAACGCACGTCAACATAATCTTAGCTTGGAGCTCCTTGATTACCTTTTCTTGCTCAATAATTTTATCATTTGCTGCCTCCAATATGACAATCTTGGATTTGTATTTGGTCATCTTCTTTATGTTTTCCTCCAACTGCCTTTGTATGTTGTTCATGTCTCTGCCATAGCCTAGCAACTCCCATATTTTTCATGGCACATGCAGCTGTCCCCCGCCCTTCATAAAAATATCTTTCACATCTATGGAGAGAGTTATTGAAGAACACATCCATGTTGTCCATTAAAGCAATGTTCATTTTTCAGTGATTCAACCAAATGGGACTATAGTCTTGAAGCTGCAAGAGCTCAAAAGTTTTGTGGAAAGAGCTCAACGTCTGTAATCTCACCCAAAAATACACCCTAATTTTTTTTCTTAAGGGTCATTATATTGTCAAACTGTACATAATTATGTCACTTAATTAAATCATTGTTTGTTTGTCTTCTTTATATTATTTCCTTAAGTGTTTATGAGATTGTATCACCTCTTTGTTTAATGGCCATACTCATGTACATACTTTTGTGGTTCACATCTGATTTCTAGTTGTTTGATGTTTGTTCTAGGCATGTCTTTACTTGTACAATTCTACACATTTTTATGTATCCATTGTAAACATCATACTTTGTATTTATATGTACATTTCTTTAAAGGCACAAGAATGGTTTTGAATTCATAAGGATTTAAGCCATGATTATGTTCCTAGAGGATTGAACTTTACCTTGTAAGGATTTTGTCCCATTAATGGTCCCTAATACACTAGAGGGTTCATTTGTAGGTCGTTAAGTGCTCAATTTCTAAGATTTATAAATTTGCTAGTCCAGGAAAGGTTGTTGGATAAAGGGGAAAACATTATAGGACTCTACACGGAGATAGTAAAATGCCTTGTGGATACTATGCTGATAGTAATAAAGATAGAAAAATGTACCTAGGCCTCCTATTCTATGGTATGCTTGGTTCAGCTCGGGAATGATCCATGGAACGAACAAGTAATTGTTCAAGGTATATGGTTGGGTGGAATGTGACAGTTCCCTACTCAGTTGGAAGTGAAAAGTTATAACTTTTGATTTTATGTAAAGAGTGTTTTACAGGATATGCTAATACTATTTATTTACAACTTATCTGAATTAAACGGATATCCAGAATTTAATTTATTCATGTTCAGTTCTGTATGAATATATATTGTGAAGAATTATTGACATTGCTATAACCTGGAATTATTAGTTCTGGCAGCCCTATCATTTAAAAAGATTCATAAGAATGATTTTTTATACATATGTGGTTATAATGCTAATTTCATAAGTATTTATCATGTCTTTGTATGTGGGGTTTGCTGAACATATTCTTCCATTCTGGTTATTATAAGTAGATGCAATTAAATAAATTTAGGACTGTATAAAATAATCTGTACAAATTTATGATCATAGTTATATGCTCAAAATTAGTAAATAGATTAACTGTGTGAACTAAAAAAAGTTTAACAAATAACATAAATCAATGATTAAACAAATTAATTAAATATAATTCATACATCCTTTCAATCTTAGAGAGAAAGCTCTCTTATACATCCAACAGAAGGATAGGATTCAAGATCGAATCCTGGGACTAAGTCCCCAAAACAACCCCTGACTAAATAATATATATATATTTTTTCGAAACCCTTTATTCATTTGAATAAAATGAACAACTCTTAACGAGTTTACAATTATGCTTTGTAGGAACAAAGCTTACATCATTTAGGTTCTTAACTATTTGGATTGTTTCAAACATCATACATATTCAAAATTCTTCCTGGTATACAAAATCATTTCTTAAGTTCGAGAGTATCAATATCATCCTGCTCTTGATCTTAGTTCTTTGTTGCTTCCCCTTTGCCCTGACAGATCTGGATAATTACTGCATCCTCATGAGGCTCAAAGCGGAATGTAAAACACAATGGATTCACCTTCACCTGAGACCTCTCCTTCTGTGATCCCTGCTTGTGTAGCTAAAGCCATTTTAGACAGTGTGTTTGCCTCTGTGTTGAACTCTTTGTAGATGTGGTTAAATTGAATTGTTTTGAATGAGGGTTGTAAGGAACGTATAGCCCTTAACAAATTCTGTAGGTGTGGAGCTATTATGTTGTTCCTTCCTTGCACCCATTTTATTACTATTTTGGAATCCCCATAGATATTCAGTTTGTCTATCTGCTTATCCTTTGCTATCTTAAGGGTAGCCCATAGTGCTGAGATTTGAGCTTTACTATTAGTCACCCTACCCAGACCCAACTTGAAAGAGATTTTATGTGTTTTAGACAAATGGATCACCCCACCGTCCCCACCGATGGTAGGTTCACCTTGGATAGCTGCGTCAAAAAAATCCCACGGGGTGCTTTTGTCTATCATTGGGACTATTGCTGCTCTTATTTTCCTAGATTTGGGTGAAACTATGTGTTCTTGTGCTTTCTGTATTAACAGAGCTGAGGAGATGTTAGTGGGAGTCCACTCATTCCTGAATATTGCTTTGTTTCTTGCCTCCCAAATGGTGTATATGAAAATCACAGGAAAAGCACTAAACTCACATACCGCTTTGTTGTTCCACCAGTCTTTGGATTTCTGCTCCCAGGTTCCTTCCAACTGCCCATCCTTCCTTGGCTTAAATTTATTGAGGCTTTATTCCACACCTGACCTGCATAAGGAAAAGTGCCGAAGAGATGGGACGTAAGTTCATGATATTTTTTGCATAAAATGCAAAGGCCTGGGTCCTGCAGTCCTCTTTTACTCAAATTTTCCCATGTCAGCAATTTGTTGTTTATTTCCAGCCAGAAGGTAAGTATGGTTTTATCGAACTATTTGAATACCATAGATCATGCCACCACCAAGGTTTCTCTCCTTCAAACTGTTCCATAATTGCAAATTCATAACCCTTTTTGGCTGTGTAGTGGCCATCTATTTCATTTCTTGTCCAAATTAGTGTGTCCTGAGTATCTTCATCAAGACTTACAAAATTGGATTCTAACAGGCCTGTATAGGTTTTCCATCTAACAACTTCATCTCCTTCCAATTGAAGCTCGTTTGCAGTCTTCCACCTTGTTCTGCCTGTTTGGATTGAGAGCTGGATTTGTACATCTGCAAGTTTGTAGCACCTTTGCTCATTGATTTTGATTAAGACCGATTGAGGGAGCCTAAACTCCTCTCCTACTGCTACCCAAGGGTCTAGCCCTAGTCTAACACTTCTCCCATTACCTATTTCCCATGCTGTCCAATTGCCAATGAGTGGGAATGCTGACACCATTGTTTTCCAACCTACAGACCCATTTTTGAAGGATTTATTAGGGTTTCTAATTTATATATATTCCATGGAGACAACTTGGGTGATGAAAATAAATTCCATGGAGAGTAAATAACCCATCACCAAATAACCTTCATTAAATACCCAATGTGGTCGGTGAGAATATTTTATAATTTTCTTTTGCTCAGTACTGTCTTGCATCTTTTTTCTCGCTTGTTGTTGTAATTGTTGGATGTGTTCTACAAATACTTCTCCATCATTACTGATTCTATCCCCAAGTAGTAACTGCACCAAATCTAGGACACCCATAGAATTTCTACCATAAACAACATGAAATGGAGATTTACTTGTAGATCTATTCACTAAACTATTGTAGGAAAATTCTACTTGAGGTGACACCAAATCCCACTGCTTGGGATTATCTTCAACAATTCTCCATAACAGGTCTCCCACACTTTTATTTACTACCTCTATTTTTCCATTTGTTTGGGGGCGATAGGAACTATTAAAATGTAATTTAGTCCCCATTTTCTTCAATGAATTCCACCAAAAATAATAATAATAAATTAGGCCAACGTTACAAGCCACTAGACATTAAAAGTAAACTAACCATATAAATATGTGACCTTTTAGTTTGCATGGAATTTAGTGGTGCTTCGTAACAAGACAAACTCTCTCCAAATTGTCTCATTGATCCTAATTAGAAGAACATTTTTTAATCTTTCCTCATTGGATTCATAAGGATCACAACATTTTTTTGTCAAACAATGCCTATGATTGTTTTCCTTATGGCCTATAGATTGCAAACAATAATATTTAAGTATGGGAGGCAATATGAATTTGGACTGCAACATAAAATAAATGAATTAACAGATGTCATCATCCATTGTTTCAAAATAAACATTGAAAATATGCAAAAATACAAATGTCAAGAACAAACATTCAAATGTCTAATACTCACATTGATGATATTCCACTAGTTCTCCTTTAGCTGATTTGGAATCTTCCACCAATAAAAAAAAATTCATTGCAACCATTTCTCTAGCAAGTGCACCTAGTAATCAAGCTAGCTTCGTTGAGTTTGGACCAATTGGTTGGTTCCTTTCATTAATATGAATTTTGAGCTTTTCCTCCAATTTATTAATATATGCACATCTAGTTGGTCCTCTACACTTCGTGTTGACTATATCAGATGAAGCTTGTGTAGAGGGATTATCCCCTTCTATACTAATATCTTGATGGCATGATTCTTTGTGAACATCTCCTATAAAAGAAGGCCATGCAAATGTGCTATGGATTGATCAATAGTAAAATGTATAGTTATCACTAGAATGATAACATTTAAGAATTAATGGGCATACTGTGTTGTTCATGTTGCACGTCTGCTTGAATAGAAGGAAATGTCTATTTGACATCATTTATTTCATTGTTGGGACTAATAGATCCATCCAAAGGCAATGGAGGTATTTTGTTGCATGCTCGTGTTTGGATTTTCCTTCTCTTAGTCACTATAGAAAATAATGTTAGTAGACATATATATAACATCGTCATATCATATAAAAAAGTGATAGATTGTATAAGGAAATATACTATTTTGTTTCTAAATATTTACATGTAGAGGAGCATGTTCCTCTCTTCCCCACTTTATTGCTTTTACGCGTTCTTGTCAAAAATTCCAAAATCATTTATTTATTTATTTCATGTCAGAACTTGTTTACTTCGTGTTTTATCAAATGGATTATTGTACTGCATAGCATAGCCCATTAGATTGTTGTTAAAATAAAACAAATATGTTCTAAGAATTAAAATTTCATGACAAGAATGATATAGTTCAAGCATTTACAATCATTTACCTCCATATATGCACTTGTACACAACCTGCATAGCAAAAAAAGCTTGTATCATTATTGAACCAGTGAACTAATGATTGAATGAGAATCAATGAACTTTCATTGAGAACCAGTGAATGAGGAATCCCCTTCTCTAAGGGAACTAATAATAAGTCTGTATTTACCTAGGTTCACCTCCTTAACAACTCTCTCCTAAGTTAATTTAAGTGAAAACTTTCAACTTTCATACACAAGAACAATATCTCTTTGCAAATCCTTACCTAGGGCCCTAGGGATAGGACGACCAGGTGAGGAAGAATCGTAAACAAGTTTGAGAGAGTAATGGCCACCTCCCATTATGAAAGAATGTATAGAATGTTGACAAACCCCTTCCCAAGATAACTTAAAAACCCCCCGGAATGTGAGGGATTCTTCAACAAACAAACAAAAATTCAAAATCCCCTTTATCTACCTGCAAAAACTTAGAGGGTACCAACCCTACCCTCACCTAAGAAATGATTACTAGAAGAACTAAGCCCAACATCCCCTTTCAAAAGAATAGTATAATTATTTATAGAACAATAAATAGTATTGAAGTTACTTGAAGTTGAAGTGCCTTAAAACACTGACTTTGACAATGTTTACACCTTCACTTCCACTAGAGAAGGAAGCCTAGGATATTCTCAAACCACAGCAGCACCATCACCACATCTTTTAGCAATACTAGACTCGACAATCATGATAGGGATTGACACATCCCCAATTTTCAAATCAGCTTCTTTGTGAAATTTAACAAGCCCCGTAATCACCTCCTCATTAAAAGGAAACAAAATGCAATATTCATCCAAATATGAGACTAATGCTACACAAGAGAGTGATGCTAGAAGGACATTACTTTGCTCATAGGTTCAAATCCGTTGAAGCAAACTCACTTTTCAGAATTTGAGGAAGTTGAATCTGGATATGTTGTAGGTGTTGAAGTTGAATCCTGTTTAAAAGAGAAAGAGGTGGGATACCATGTCAATGTTAGTCCTCCACATTGAACACGGATAATTAGTTAGAAAATATCTTCCAAAAATACACTGCGGTAAAAGGGAAGGTGTGGTGGAAGGTGGATGCCAAGGAAAATTTACTATTGTAATTATTTGAAATATTATTAAATTATTATTAAGAAAGTACTGAAGCGTTGAGGTAAAATCTATAAGGTTATTATATTTAGGGATCGTGGAACCTCAAAATATAATTTGGTAAGAGGTGACATGGTTCAAAAGTTGATCAATATGGCATATTTTCCTAATATGAATTGGTTAAGAAGTTGATCTACATGGGCTATTTTCCTAATATGAATTGGTTCAAAAGTTGATCATGGCCTAATTTTCTAATATGATCCATCCCCAATGTGGAAACACTTAGCATTTATCTTTTGGGATCATGGGCCATTTAATGGATCAACCCTAGGCCACCACATATACCCTTACAACAAATATTTGTACTATGAGGGATTCATGGCATGACATGTAGTAATTACCATATTGTGTGGAGCATCTAAAAAATAATATAGATTCAACTAGAAATGAAGCTAAAGAGGGGTTAGAAAGGCCAGGAGATCAACGAACCACATTGAATATTCTCAAAAGTATTTTTGTTGCAATATTTGAATTATTACCGCATTTAATTATTCAAAAATTAAACAAAAAATGAATTTGCAACACCAATTTCTACATTATTGATGGTTCCATCCCATATTCTCACAACGAGATATCATCCTATAGTGCAAGGCTACAACAAATGGTCACCTATTAGCCTTAGTGTTAGTGGGGTTCAGTCACATGTTCAACTTCCATCTAGTCTAGTTGGTTTGCTACAAATTTTAAACAACAGTCTATTGCTTCTCACTCCAACTTTAATGAACCATTGTGTCATAATGTCTAATGAATATTAGCTCCAAATGACATATTTCTACTTATTGCATCACTACATAAGTCTTTCCAACCTCAGAAACAAGAGAATAAACAACCAAGTTTTTTCATAGGATCCATCATATTCTACAATAGGTACATGAAATTCTGTAGAAGAGCAGTTCCAAGTACAAGTAGCATCATGATCAAAATATTGAGTACTGTATGAATAAAAGGTTAATGATAAGGTCATGTGGTTTCATTTACTGAGAAAAATGCTCAAGAATCCAAATATGAAAATCATACTACTCTTTTACGAACCATATGCGTCCATATCCAAGAAGGTGGAAGATAACTCCTTTGAGCTCAACATGCCACCCTATATTATATTACAATTTGTTTTCAATGTGAGTTAGTTATAGTACATGCATAGTTTCCACCTTTAATCAATGCATAATGTTTGATTAAACAACTAGAACTTATAAATAAGATCTTAATTTCACAAAGGAAACTACAAAAAAAGGGAGTGGATATAAGTTTGAGGAACACTTGAGGTTAGAACCCTGATAATCATTATCATCATCATCATCATCATCCCCATCACCATCAACATCACCTTCATAAGGCGGTTAGTGTTTTAAGGTCAGCATGTTAGGGGATTAAGGGTACTTGTAGGGGGTAAGGGGTGTAGGCGTTATAAAACCCCTGATCATGATCATCATCATCCTCATCACCATCGTTGTCATCATTAGTTGAGTAGGTATTTATGGGTTAGGGGATTATAATTATCTTCATCGTTATTGTCTTCATCATCATCATCATCATCATCCCTTATGGCCCCTAAAACAAGCCTCCCAGCACTTGTATCCACTAACCCAATACCTATATCAACATCATCATCATCATCATTATCTTCGTCATCATAATCATGACCATAATCATTGTGGTGGTCACCATTATCCTATCCATATTCATGATCGTCTTCATCATCACCCTTGGTTTAGAAAGGCATCACATGATAAAGCCTTATTTAAAATTAATTTTATGTTTAATTATAATTTACAACTGAAGTTAATTTAAGGTGAATTTAAAAAATATATATTATATTATTATAATATTAAGATTATTGACTATGATAAACCTTATAACTTTACTACACTATTCAATTATATTAATAT
>LPNX011101400.1:0-63390 GCA_001517045.1 Pseudotsuga menziesii
GACGGATCAACTGATACACTGGAATCAGACTTTGAACAAGTCTGTCAACTGGCGGCTCCTCAGGTAACCCAACTTATGGTACAAAAAGTTGGATAACACAGAGTTGAGGCTATAAAGAACCAGGCTGTAAAATTAGAAATCAACATTCAGTTTTTGGAACCCTGCGCATTTGAGGGCATTGCCTCTGAAGCTTTGGCTTGGAAGAGGTTTCTAGACCCCCAAGTGGGACCCTCCTCGTAAAGGACTGGTCAATTTTTGTAATTTGTAACGATTTTGTGAAAACATTTGAGAAAGGTGAAATGTTGGGAAACAAGGAGTTGGGAGTCCAAAGGTCACTTTTGGGCAGCCCAACAGTCTCACCCTTTTGTATAAATGTAAAAGATTTAGAGGGAGAAAAGGGGGCTTTTTCCCAGTTAGACTAGAAAGCGATATTGTAAGAAGAACTATTTCTCTTTGCAATAAAGAAATATGGTTTGCCTGTTGGAGAAAGATTGGTGGAGTTTCCAAATGTTATGCCGTGGATGGCTGAAAGATGAACTATTTTGTTTTTCCAGCTTTTCTCCATTAACTGTGAGATCGTTTTAACTCTCTGAACTTATGTTCTTGTTTAAATGATTTCTGGTTTATTTTGTGGAATTACCACCGTGAGTAATGTATGTTGTTTATAAAACAATTAGCTATCTGATTGTTGAAATATTTTTAAATCGTTCATGTGTTAGAGGTAGGAACATCAGCAATCTGTAATTTCTGTTTATAATACGTGGACAATACACATTACTCATAAATAAATCACATTTTGGCTCCCCGGGGATAGGTAGATAGATAGATAGTTAGTTTACTTCATTCCTGCATAAGTGATTCAGATGCTGGTGAGTCTAAGACGAGAGGTAAGAACCTGCGCATCACATTGTAACTGCTCCCTGCATCCTTCACCACCCTGCATGGTTAATTAGGCATTTGCATCTCATACATTAAGTCAAAAAATACAAAAATACACGGTGGACCGGGCCGCAACCGGTAAAACCTTTGTTTTTGTTACTTGACCTACGGTAGCTGGGCTGCAAACCGGACGAATTCCCTATACCAAACAGTCACGGGCTAGTTGGGAACGTTGACTGGGAAGAATCCCTTGCTGTTGTTGCCTGCGAATTTCCAGGCCTCAACAAGTCCTGACTGTGGATATTCCCCCTAGTTGCCCAAAGAGATGTCAGCTAAAACTTGAAGCAATATGTCTACCATCATTACATGCATTATGTGTCATATGCTATATATTATGAAATACAAGCCCATAAATAAAGTTGCAAACTGTGTCTTTAGACAAAACTCAAAGAGGGCTATGAAATGAAATTAAGAAAGGCCTAAATAAAGCTGTGGATAACAAATGCAAAATCTGAAGACTGCTAGCCATCTTATCCATAATGTAATGATTAAGTCCTCACGTAGCCTGCAGGTTTCGATGTGAGATGGAGTAAGGGACAACTAATTCTAAGTGTCCCCTATGATCTCTTCACTACAGTTTCTTGTGTACTCAACGCAAGGGTCCTAGAAAAGATCCTCATGGAGATTGATTCTTAGCTTGGATGTGAGTTGTAGACATGTTGTTAAAGTTGAATGGACCCTTTTTAGATCAACTCATCCACTTGTGAGACACCACCATTCCCTATTGTTTATCTGTCATGCATATGTCATTAAGGTTGTGTTTATTTGTCATCATTCAGAGAGATCACAGAGTCAAAATCGGTCAAAAGTCATGACCCTTTGCCTTAGTGTTTGTTTTCTATCCTAACCCAACAATAACACATTGTTTGTGCTTTGTAAGTATAGCATGAACTACTAGGCTTCTAGGAAGTTTCAAGATTCTTCAGAAGCACAGGTATATCTTCTATTATTATTATTGTTGTCACATCGTTATGAATAACATTGATTTAAGTTTGTTTTTAATATACACCATTGGAGCATTTCTTAGCTTGGATGCTTACAGGATCATATTGATGTAGTATCTGACCTTCAGTTTGGGTACTTTGACTTGGTCAACCCAGTTGACCAAGTCATGCACGGTTCCCAAGGCAGTGACTCAATGAACAACATGGTCTAGATTTGTTCCAGGCATGCCCATGACCAATACTGCGGTTCCCCTAAAAAGTGATTATTATCACTTTATAATTGGCCAAATGATCAAATTTTATTACAAATGACAGTATGTTTGGTTCTCCTAGAGCATTGCAGTGTTCCAAGGGGTATGAGTAGTCACTTATACTATTCTTCTATATCTCCAGATCATCCAGTGCAGTCAGTTTTCTCTAGTTCTCAGCTTGAATGAAGTTATGATGATTTTTATTATTTTTAGAGGATGTACCATTAAAAAATGAACTAGGAAAATCACCGAGGAAATCGATTTGGCTTGTGTGGTCAAGGAAATGGCAAGGGAATGCTTCGAGATGATTTATTATAGCTCTTCGGACATATCTTCATTAGTTTCATGCAGTTTGATGTTTTGTATTATTTTTTGAGCTCTCATAGGTAGAACATCCGCCATAGGGTGAAATTGGACAAAATTGACAAAATAAAAGTGTATAAATCAAGTTGTATTTTAGAAATATGTATGTGGGGAGCCCCTAATGACCCCCTTATGTCCCCTTAGTGTCAAACTTGCAAAAATAATGATTTATCATGTTATAAAAATGGGCTTTATGAGGTCATTCGCACCCTCTTGACTTAGTCATCTTGATCCATGTAAAAGTAATCTCTATTGTTGATGATGTTATAATATCAACTGTTGGATGAAAAAGTAAGTTAGGGTTTACTTCTCTCAAAAGCTATATAAAGAAGAAACCCCCCTCATTGTATCCCATCGGGAAATTTTGCACTCTTGGCTTTGGATATTTGAATAAAGAGATTTTTGTAGAAATTCTTGGATTTTATTTGTGGAATGTTCTTATCTATGATTGGAAAGTTTATCTTCCTTGGCATTTGAAATATTTTTCCGTGGTATCGAATATTTTTTGGAAGATAGCGTTTGCATGTAGGGGTGTCTTTTGTCTTGAGGCGTTTTTGTGGATCTTCCAACTCGTTTCTCTTGAAGACGTTTTCATAATTAGAGGGTTTTTCAATAGTATCTTTGATCTTTGATATGCCCTCTGATTTTCTTGCATTTCCAGTGTCTTTTTCATGCGTAGCAAATCTCACTTTCAGTAGTTTGACTGTGCAGGGAAGAGTGGCGCGCTACCTCACTTGGGAAAATTGTTTTGACTTGGTATTTTGCCAAAATTGCTTCAAATCGATTGAGACAAGATAAATCATCATTTGCAAGCCATTTACAAGATATTCCGGGCAAGATCTATTCATAATCTCTTGCTTTAAATTTCTATTCCATTAGTTATAAAATTCTCTAGTGAAACTCTCATTTTAAAACCCTCGATTTTTAGGTTTATAGGATTTGGTTTGTGGTTGGATCTAAAACTTATAACCCACCTTGGAAATAAATTAAAATCCCTTAGTTTAAATTTTCATGATCATCGGATTCCAGTTGCCCATCTTAAGCGTTGGTCTGCTTCTTAGGGGAAGACACCCTCCTTGGGAGGAGTGGGTATTTCAGAGACCACAAACTTGGTATTCTTGGTTTCACTTCTATTTGCTTAATCTTACATCCAACAATCAATTTGAGTATCCAATTTCGTTTAATTTCATCGTTTTGCCCTAGATCTCATTTTTTTGCTTAAAACCCTAGGGTAAAATTGGGGCTTTTGACTTGGATGCTCGAAATCAATAGTAATTGTTTTAAACTCTAATTAACTATCCCACTAAGAGATTCCACCAAGTTTCCCTTGGTCATCTACTCATTTTCCTTATTTTATGGTTATCTTGGTCATAAGGATGCCCCTTGGGCTTAGTATTTTCACTGAGTTCGAACTACCGATATCCATGACTAGCGTGACATCTAAGTTCTTTCAGAGGTCTTGGATATTGTAGGTCATGACTTTAGTTGCCTTTTCTCTGCCGTCTTGAATAGGATCACCTTACAGGACAACTACAAGATTCGTGATAACAACTCCATGAGGCAGAGCAAACGACCAGATATACTTAGCTATATGGCACTAATGATAGACTTAGCTATATAGCACTGATGATAGAGTTGATTAACTCTGAGCCTTCCAGTTTCGAGGAGGCTGCACAACATGATGTGTGGCAAGAGGCTATGGTTGAGGAGTATGATTCCATCATGAAAAATCAAGTTTGGGAGGTTGTGTCGATGCCAGGAGGAAAACAGGTGGTTGGATCCAGGTGGATCTATAAGGTAACGCATGCAACAAACAAAAGCGTGGAGAAGTAGGAGGTGTGCTTCGTGGAAAAGGGGTATTCATAGAAGGAAGGTATTGAGTATGAGGAGATCTTCACCCCAATCACCAGATATTCTTCTATTTATACTATTCTTTAATTAGCAACAAAGATGGGTTGGCGTGTTCATCAAATGGATGTGAAGACCTTCTTCAACGAAGTTATAGAGGAGGAGTTTCATTGAGCAGCTCGAGGGGTTCAAGGTGGAGAGTAGAGAGTCGCATGTATGCAGGTTGCTGAGAGCTCTTTATGGGCTCAAGCTGGCACCTCGAGCATGGTACTCGAGGATTGACAACTATTGACGGGAGATGGGATTCCAACGGATTGAGACTGACCATAACCTGTACTTCTTGTTAGGTGAGGTACCTCTCATACTGGTTTGTATGTTTATGATCTCTTTCTTATAGGAGATGAGAGTCTTCTCAAGGATTGCAAGTCCAACCTTACAGTTGAGTTTGAGATGAAAGACCTTGGGTTGATGCATTACTTCATAGGTTTGGAGGTTTGGCAGAGAGATGGGTACTTTTTCATCAGTTAGGGGAAGTGTGTAGTAGAGATCTTGAGGAGATTTAGGATGGAGGACTATAGACCCATGTCCACACCTCTAGTTACCAAATAGAGGAAGAATGATGCATCGAGTTCAGAGGAGTTCGATCCGACTATGTATCTCCAGCTTATCAGGTTGCTCATGTATCTGGTCAACACACAACCAAACATTATTGTTGCAATCATCTCTTTGAGTTAGTTCATGGTGGACCCTCGAAGAGTACATTGGACGGCTGCGAAGCATGTACTTCGCTACATCAAAGGCACAGTAGAGTATGGATTGGTTAATGAGTGCAGTGGGAATATACAATTAGCATGCTTCATAGATGCTATCTGGGCAGGATGTGTAGAAGACTGTAAGAGAAGTTCAGGTTGTTGCTTCGACATTGGGTCAGGGGTTATCTCTTGGGTCAGGAGGAAGCAAAAGTCAGTTGCAATGAGGTCGGTCGAGGCTGAGTACATGGAAACCAATTTGGAAGCATGGAAAGGGATGTGGCTGAGAAAGTTGTTATCAGGTTTATTCGAGTGTGAGTTGCGGGCTATGGTGGTTCGCTGTGACAATTAGAGTGGCATCAGGCTATCTGAGAATCCAGTGTTTCATGACCGGAGCAAGCACATAGACATCTGGTATCACTTCTTGAGAGACTGTGTACAGAAAGGGACCATTTGGTTGGAGTACATTCAGACAAATGAGTAGGTGGCATACAAATTCATCAAGACACTTTGCAGGCACAACTTTATGACGTTCAGAGACAAGTTGGGGTTGCTACCGAATCCCTTCCTTGTTGAGAGGGAGTGTTAAAAAAGTGGCAACAAGGAAAGTCTTCTATTATTTGCATGTGTCCTTGCTTGATGGAAGAGATAAAACATGAAGCCAGATTGATCATTGCCTTTATCAAAAGTTTATAATTAGGAAAAGTGCATTATTTGATCTAATTTTTAATTTGACATAATGGAGGAACTTTTATAAAGTTCAAGTGAGAAATTAAGTGATGGCTAATCTAATCTTGGCCATTGATCTCACCAGAGGATCTCATCCCTTGATCCATAGAGAGGGTTAGGTTTTTCTCTTGGCCATTGAGTTAAAAGGAGATTGATTTGGTGGAGAGGACACACAACACAGTTGCTTTGACATACTCATTGTTAGAGAGAGATTTCTTGCTCATAGCTTTCAGCCGGAGAGAGAGAGGAAGTTTGCAGAAGAACTTTGTAGAGGGTGAGAATGAAGGACATTTTCCTGAGATTAACTGAGTAGCTTAGGAAAATCGTAGAGGGGCCGTATAAGCTGACGCAGGAGGCCGTACAATCTTATGTAGGCGCCGTTGCTGACGTAGGAGACCATACACGTTGACGCAGGGGACATACGCTGATGCAGAGAGGCTGTACTTTGACGCAAAGGGCCGTACATGTCGACGCAGGGCCGTAGACGCTGATGCAAGGCTGACGAAGGGCCGCCCACGCTCATCTGCTGTTGTCGTCTACCTGCTGTGCCTCCTCCTTGCTTTGGGCTGCTCCATCCACTACTACGCGCCGACACTTCCAGTTCTCTAGCAAGAAAAATGTCACAAGCAAGAATGTTCACTATACTCTTTTTAAACACCCAAGTGTAACCTTCCATTAACTGATCGGAATTTTGTTGTACTTTCTGTAACATCTCCATCTACGTTCACGAGCAACAAATTAACTTTACACTTCTTTGCATGCAAGAAAAACATTAGGTTTTAATTACAAGTTTGAACAAAAAAGCTGAGGGTGAGAAGAGAATATGAGAATACAAGGTTTCCTTTATTACTGTCTATGTTGTTTGGCTAGTAGGGTTAGGGTCTACCTGTTAAAGATTGGCGTTATGATAGTTTTAACATAAGAAATAAACTTTAATGCATGAACAGAAATATAAAACAGGATTCAAAATAGCACTACTACAATCAATTTAAACTGCAATAAGAATTAAACATAATTTTCATCTCTTTCAACTTTAACACTCCATTGGTCACTGGGTTAAAGTTGATCATTCAGATTCATCAAGTGCCACGTTCACATATACATTTGTAGCTGAGATACCATGATGCAAAATACAGATCTATATCTTATTCTATTTTGAGCTATTTTTCACATGGGGTTTTAGCTTGGATCATTACAACCTCAGCCATTTTAGAGCCTTGTTTAATAGAGTTTCCTTGCCAGAACTGAGATTCATTAGTCCATTGAGATGCTTTCAGTAATGACCTAGTTCATTTGAGCAGAGTAGCAGATCAAATATTGCGCACACAGGTTTAGAGGGGCCCTATCAAATGGAGACAAGTATATATGGTGAGATCAGGTATATGTTTCCCTGGTTTGATTTTGCTCTATGATGTATATTAAACAACTAGGCTTGTCTTGTTAAGATGATCACGTTTACCTATGCTTATATATATATATACATTGATGCTTGAACTTGTGCCGAGACTAATCAAAGTGCTTGATGTTGAAGACTGTTGCTCATGCCATACTTTATGCAAATGTTAAACCTTAGTGCTATGTTGGTTCCATGTGTCATTTGTCCTCGTCCATCCAGTTCATCCATGATTAATCCTCAACCTATGAGTATAGCTTGATCAAGACTTATGAGATTGAAGATCACTTTCCCCACTTTGACCCCTATGCATGATGGATCCCATCCCGAAGAGTGTTAGCTAAAACTTAAAGCAATGTGTCTACCATCATTACATGCATTATGTGCTAAAAATGTTATCTGTTGAAATGCAAAGCCCTCAAACAATGCAAAATGTGTCTTTAGACACAACTAAAAAAGGCCTGTAAAATAAAATTGTGAAAAGGCATAAATAAACAACAGTGG
This sequence comes from Pseudotsuga menziesii, assembly GCA_001517045.1. Taxonomy (NCBI): domain Eukaryota; kingdom Viridiplantae; phylum Streptophyta; class Pinopsida; order Pinales; family Pinaceae; genus Pseudotsuga; species Pseudotsuga menziesii. The sequence goes on from LPNX011101400.1 coordinate 7,721, forward strand.
ATAAATAAATTCCAAATCTAAAGACTGCTGGCCACTATTTGAAATGTAATGATTATTTCCTCACAGAGCCTGTGGCTTTTGATTTGAGATGGGGCAAGGGACCGCTAATTCACAGTGTCCCCTAGGATTTTTGCATTACAGTTCTTGTGTACTCAACACAAGGGTCCTAGTAAAGATCCCCACGAAGCTTGTTCTTAGCTTGGATGTGAGCCGTATACATGTTGTTAGAGTTGAATGGGCTCTTTTTAGGTTAGCTTATCCACTTGTGAGACACCACCATCCCCTATTGCTCATTTGTCATGTATATGTCACTCTGGTCGTGTGTAATTGTCAGCATTCTGAAAGATCATATGGTCAAAGTTAGCTACAAGTCATCTCCCTTTGCCTTAGCCTTGTTTTCCATCCTCACCCAACATTATTAGCACACCATTTAAACTTTGTAAGTATGGCATGCACAAACAAACTTCCAGAAGGTTCCAAGATTTTTCAAAGTCACAGGTATATCTTACTAACTATTATTATTATTGTCACCATGATTATGAATAACATGATTTAAGTTTGGTTTTGATATACACCATTGGAGCATTTTTTCCCTTGGATGCATGCAGGATCATATGGGTACAATATCTCACCTCCGGTTTGGGTACTTTGACCTGGTCAACCTTAGTTGACCAAGTCAAACATGGTTCCCAAGGTAGTGACTCAAAAAACAACATTGCTTATATTCGTTCAAGACATGCCCAGGACTAATACTGCGGTTTCAATTTTGAGAGTTTGGCCCCAGATCTCTTGATCAATGATTATTATCACTTTATTATTGGCCAAATGATCAAATTTTATTATAGATGGCAGTGATTTCGATTCTCCTAGAGCATTGCAGTGTTTCAGGGGGTATGAGTGTTGTTAGGTAGTAACTTATACCATTTTCCTATGTCTCCAGGTCATCTAGTATAGTCAGTTTGCCCCAGTTCTCAACGTGGACAGAGTTATGATGATTTTTATCAGTTTCAGAGGATGTACCACTAGAAAATGAACTAGGGAATTCACTAAAAAAAATGATTTGGCCTTGTTGCCGCCTTTCACACACCTAGGGGGAATGTGGCAGAAATAGTCAAGCCACTCGGTGTGTCCTTGGGGGCAAGTCTCGAGTCAAGGCTGTCACCTTGTTCTTGACTCCTCCGTTTAGGCAAACTCCTAACGAAGCCAAGGGGGGTAGACCCGACAAGTTACTAAGGCTGGTTACTTAGAAGATGATGGTATAAATGAGTAAGATTTTTAGGAGTTTTGATTTAACAATTGTAAACAACAGATAACATGATGAGACAATCACAAATAAGCACGATATGACACCCAATCACATAATGATTGAAAGAAATAAACAGTTGACCAGTGCTTTTAAATGGAGTCGAAAATAAATAAGAGTGCTTGCAAGTGCTGGAGTGAATGTTGTGCAATTGTATCTTGGTACATTTTAAATTAATGTGAAAAGATGAGTGAATTAAATTAGGTGGGGGGACTCCAGATATACCCGGGGGTTACTTGAGGTTTGTCCAAAAGTAACAACCGCTACGGCTACCCGTAAGGAATGTGTGGGCTGGATGGAGTCTTTGAGACTATGTTCATAATACACCCGCTAGGATGTAACAGAGATCGATGCCTCGAGGTCACTGTCCAGTAGTTCCCACTTCCTTTGGGTATTTTGCCACCGTTTACGGTTTAATCGAGGCGTTGGATTTTCGCTTGCAGTGGTTAATTGGGAAAGTGAATCCTAATTATTTTGGATTTTTGCCTGCGGTGATTAATTGGGAAAGTGAATCCTAATTATTCTAGTCACTTGCGTTGCTTTTGATGCAGCTTGACTGATCGGACGAATTGCAGCCAAGTGCAGAGCATACACATCGGAGTCTTGTAAATTTTAGTAAATTTTAAGAGCGTGTCCTTGTTTAAAAAAAGACCCTCCAGGAATCTCTTTCGGTCCAAGTGGACCTCAATCGGGAAATCAAGGAGGGATTAATTTTACTGCTTGCTCGTGAAAAGTAACAATGAAAATAGAAGCAAAAATATACACTACAGGTTTTCTAATTAATCCTACCACGATCCTCTTTCACCTTTCGGCTCAATTGGGGATTCGTGGGGTAAGTATTAGTATTACTTTGATTTCAAAATATGGATTAATAACAAATATGATCAAAGTATACAATCCTGCACGACAAGACTAAGCTAGAGCACAAAACGGGAAAAAGTGCAAAAAAGTGAAACGGACGCGGACCCCCCCAGAGGCGATGGGGAGTGGGCTCGAAAGAGCCTACTTGAAGTGATTCTTTATTATTAAAGGTTACAATATCAGTAAACTAATTGCACTTTGGTCCTTGTTATCTGGAATCCAAAGGCTTACAACAAGCTTACAACAAGCCTAATAAAAAGAAGCACAGCAGCGGGGGAAGCCTCCGGGAAGCTTTGGTTCTCCCAAGAGTTGGAAAACGGGCAGAGTCTCCTTCTCTTTTTGTTAAACCTGCTAAAAACCAGCAAGCTATTAAAATCAAATATGCCCAAAAACACTTTAAAAATGCTTTGGGTCACCACACTAATTACCGAAAAAAAGTCTAAGTTAAAAATTGTTAAAAAGGAACAATCTAGTTTTGCAAAAGGGAACCAAGGAAAGTAAGCTTTCCTTGGGATCTTGGCTTGCTTTTTGGGTAGCCAATATGATGTGCACTTTCTTGCAGAATTTAAATCTTTAAAGAACGAAAAAAGAAACTACCTTATGAGCAAGCTTTAGATCTACGATTTAACTACTTGCAAAAAAGAATTTCTTCACCTAGATCTATCTTTAAAATATGATATTCTTTATGAAAATTCAAATGTAAGCAACAAGACTCTTAGGAACTAGATATAACAATGTATAAGCAATTTTTAGAATTAGATCTGATCATAAGAGGGGGAACAAGTAACTGGAAGATTGATTTTAATAGAATGGAGGAAGAGAAGGAGGAAGGCCTGTTGTTGGATAGATCTGCAAGGGAAATTTGTTAGTGGAATATTGAGGGGCAATTCCTTCACAAAAATGTTGGATCTACAGTGGAGTCAAACTAGATCCACAGCTCGTCCAATCCTTGTCACTTGAAAGCTAAACACACAACCTTGTACAAAACCTTATGAGATCTGGATATGTATATGAAAAAGAGACAAGAATTACATGCAAATAAGCTTATTAAACATGTATAATCTAGATCTTTAAACATATATGCTATGAGATACAGAAAAAACAAGTAATCTTACTTGCCCAACTATACTCTTATTGATTCAGCCAAATCATTCAAGCCAGACAAGGTTCAGATGCAGAAATTGAGAGAAAAAACCGGCAACATCAATAGCCGCAAGACAATGCTTATTCCACACACATGAGACCATTACACCATTTAGTCTCCAAAGCTTCTTTATTCCAACAATGAAAAGATTACAACAGTATTACAATAGCAAGCCTATTCTTTCCAACTCGAACTCACTTCGAGAAGGGAATGGCAGCTTCAATTTATAGCCAAACTGGCCAGGAGGGGTGCATGCCTAACTGAAGGAGAGACTGCAGTTGATGGAGAGTTAAGCAGAGCCTGATCTGATGATGAACTAAGTCTAACTGGATTGGAACTGCAAATCAGAGTGACACCTCACTTAGTGAACTGAACCACCCATCAAACAACTGCCAAATTGATCCACACATGTGGAGGAGAGAGAAAGAGGGCGCAACCCTCAGACCTGTGTGAGCCAGTTAAGCTCCTCTTCAGCCCCGATCAATGTCTCCAGTCAAGGAATGATAACTCTTGGTCAATCCGAAGCCGATGAGACTGATTTCAATCAAATCGGAGCAAATCCCACTGATTTAGGAACTTGGATTTGCTCCATTATTTAGTTCATTTTTAATTAAATTAATTCATATTTGATTTTTTTGGATTTCTTACTTGAGTGATGGAAAAATCACTCAAAACTTAGGAAAAGTGGGTTTATGGGTTTACCGGGTGCTCCGAGTTAGAAAATGAGCACCCCCATGACTAAAACTGACTTTTAACCCCTCTTTTATTACAAGACCAATTTTTCCATTTAGACTATTAAACAATAGCCTAAGTTTTGTGGAAAAATTAAAATTAAAAATTAAAAAAAAAAACCTAAGGGGACTTAGCACATGTTCATATGACTCGACCATAATGCCTAGCATGTTTATACATTGACACACATAATCTAATAACCTCAATAGGCCTAAACGTCAAGCCGACCACCCCAACTTTGGAGGTATTGAGTGAAAAACTCGGAAATTATCAGTTGTTTATTCAACAACCAATAATACCCAAGGGAAAAAACACTCTGGGCTGATCGGATTGACAAATGAGTCCAGGAGACCGAGTCTTTTACAGACACTACCATGCTAGAACATTTTATTACAACTCCCCCAAGGGGATATGAACATGTGGTAGATAAAAAAAATTCTTCCCAGAAGCGAGTTTGAAGGTCTTCTGAAGTTTGAACAAATCATCTTTGTCCGGTTCACCGGGTTCACTTGATAACACAGACTAAGTACAACTTAGGTGGTAACATCTGGCTCCAACTGCGGGACGTGTGCTCGATCTGGTCATAGGGCAAGGAGAGGATATGAGAACACTAGAATCTCTGGTTTATATACCCTGTAAAAACATCTCAACTTGACAAGAAAACCTTAGTAGCACAAGCTTAATATAAAATCCAAATGAACCACTAAGCTGATTTATTTAAACAAAATAAATGTAGCTAACTAATGAAAGAAATGTTTTGTTATAGCTAAGTACAAAACAGAAATGCAGAAAGTAAATGCTCTCTTTCAAGGAGCTTGTTTTCCCACTCTATGCATGACATAAAAGGGGTTAAGTGTAATCAGAAATCCAATGTAACCATCTAAGCATTTTATTAACATAATTTTTTTTCCTTGTCTTTGGTTTCCAGCCAAAGTAAGGATACTTTATTCAGAAAATACAAACCTGCGTGATGATCCGGAATGGGCAGGCTGGATGGGAAATCATAGGCATGAATAAAGTCATTAATGTTCTTCCCAAATTGGTATGTGCTCGTGCATGTTGCTTCTATTCATGACTAGATAGGACTGATATACCAATCGACAAGATGACGCAGACTGACTACATCATCATACTGATCATTAGGGCTTATCAAATGATAACTCGTTGCATAAGCCCCAAGTAGCTCCAAATCATAAGGAACCTCTACATGTGAAGAAGATGGCTGAGACTGATATTCCACTGACTGCATCACATCTAACTTTTCACAACATTGCTTCTCAATGTATTCATTACTGTTAACTTTGTGCGGTTTTGCATGATATGAATCTGAATGATCATGTGAAAATTCTGAATGCTCCTCTTCCATACTAAGATTTTCCCAAGTATTCAGATCCACGCTCCCCTCTATGGATGTATCATAGATTGGACTTCCACAAATTTTTGAATAGACACTCCCCTTGCTGGACACATCATGGATGGGATTCTCAATAAGATTTTCACAAGTTGGATTATCTATGAAATTCCAATAGTCATCACTCCCATCTATGTCGGATATAAGAGAGTCTTCTTTGCTGGTATCACATCCTAAGATATAACTACCCTCCTCCTGTTCATAATAACCATCCTTCAAAGTTTTGGTTTCAAAGATATTAGGAGAAGTTAAACTTTCCAAAACTTCATCCCTAAGTGATGGACATAGAGGAGTGTCATCATACACATCATAAATTTCTTCTTAAGTGTCGATCTCAGTAATGGTTTCCTCATGAGGGCTTTCTGGAAAAATATTAGCATTGCAACAAACTTGAGAATATCTCAATTCTTCAATGTTTTCAGTTATGGTGACATGAGGAGAGTCTTCAACAATGTGTTCAATCATGGGTTCCTTGTGAAGCTCTTCAATAGGATCATCCCGAGTGTGCTTATCTATAATGGAAGTCATGGGCTCCTTTAGATCCTTTAGGTAGGTGAGGGTCCTTTCTACAACCGTTACCATATCTCCCTCACCATTATGCCACCTCTCAAAATACATAGCACATAAGTCTTCATGGGAGTTAATGTATTTATCAGGAAGACCACAAAACCATTTGCAAGCCTTCTTTTCCAAAGAATTAGCAAAAATTCGCATCACATTATCCCTATGAAGTATGTTGAGTTTATTCACAAATGAAAAAAAGGATATGATGTGACAGACAACTGAATCACCATTTCCACAAAAAAATGAAGCCTGAAAATATCTTTTATCCCGGAGATATGGTTCATAGTTAGGAAATTCGGGATGCCCAAGAAATCGATAGGAGGATATGCATTGGAAATTTGAACACCATAATCCTCATCATCCATAACGGCTTATCGGTAGCATATATCAACCATGTATTTTGTACTGAACCAGAGCTGTCAAATAATGAGCATTTAAAGTTTCACTATGTCGTATGAGCTCATCTACACACAACAAGTCTCAACAAAATTATGAGAAAGTAGGGTTTTATACCTTCAATGGAGTCGCCATGTGAAAAAGAAAAATAAGCATTTCTAAATCTTTCACAAATTTTTTTTTTGTTTTTTTTTTGTAAAAATAAAAACTGAAAAAAGGTCAGTGGAGTCGCTAGATGAAAATTAAAGATCTAATCTAAGCATTCATCAAACAAAGCAAAAACAAAAAAGAAGAAAACAAAACTCGTACTCCAGGAATAAATTTTTTTATCCCTGACAATGGCGCTAAAAGATGTTGCCGCCTTTCACACACCTTGGGGGGAACGTGGCAGAAATATTCAAGCCAGTCGGTGTGTCCTTGGGGGCAAGTCTCGAGTCAAGGCTGTCGCCTTGTTCTTGACTCCTCCGTTTAGGCAAACTCCTAACGAAGCCAAGGGGGGGGGGATAGACCCTACAAGTTACTAAGGCTGGTTACTTAGATGATGATGGTATTAAATGAGTAAGTTTTTTAGCAGTTTTGATTTAACAATTGTAAACAACAGATAACATGATGAGACAATCACAAATAAGCATGATATGACACCCAATCACATATAGATTGAAAGAAATAAACAGTTGACCAGTGCCTTTAAATGGAGTCGAAAATAATTAAGAGTGCTTGCAAGTGCTGAAGTGAATGTTGTGCAATTGTATCTTGATACGTTTTAAATTAATGTGAAAAGATGAGTGAATTAAATTAGGTGGGGGGACTCCAGATATACCCAGGGGGTACTTGGAGTATGTCCAAAAGTAACAACCGCTACGGCTACCCGCGAGTAGAGAGGACACTAGGGTCACCGGGTAAAGCGTTTGCATCAAGATCTTCTCCGTACTTCTCATTTGATCTTTGAGGAAGCAATCCTTGTCATCCCTGAAGGTATCTACAGATTCCAGTTAAGTTTCTTAGCTTCTTTCTCTGTATTTATTTTTTGATGCATTGGCCATGAACTATTCTTACTGAAAAAACCCTTGTTAGAAGTAGGAAAATTCACCGGACCAAAAAACCCCTCTCCCTCCTAGGCATCAACATTCGATTCCATTTGCCCATCTTCAGGCACTGATCCTTGTTAGAGAGTGAGCGCCCCTGTTCAATTTGACATCTGGTTTCCCTTTGTTTTTGTTTCGGTTTTGCTTGCTTTTTGTCATATTGTCAAATCTCTCATCCAAGCGAGTGTGTTGAAAGCCATAATTCTCTGATTCAACCTCACCTTGGGGAATTTCCATTTTTTTGATTAAATCCCCAAGTGTCTCGGGCTGGATCTAATGAACGAACACACTGATCCTAGATCTGATTATAATTCCATAAGTCACTGATAAATTTCACTTGAGTAACATTTCTACCATCCTTAAAATCCCGTACTCAAGTATTCCTTAAATTGTGGCTTATCCCTTAAATCTAGGGTTTCTAGCCCTCACCTTACGTATTCTCAGTATTTGTTTGATCTGGTGATTAGCTGTAGATCTGTCCTTTCAGGGTAGGTCTGGGTCTCCCCCATTGTCACTTGGGCATTCAGTGGCATAAAGCGAAGAATATCCTAACCAACGTGACAACCATCCATCTTTTGGGGATTAGGGTATTCATAGTTCGCGGCTTTGGTTGCCTGCCCACCTGCCATCCTGTATAGGATCATTCTACAGGGAAACTGCAAGATCCGTGATAACAATACAATAACAAAATAATAAGTAATGTACAGGAGATATCAATAGTAAAGAATCATAACCATTATTTGAATCAGCCTTATGTTGAGATACTTTAGGTTGATCTTATCACTGAAGGGACAAGTCAGTTTGGTAAACAAATGTCACACCTTGAGAGACAGAGAGGGTGAAAGCATAAGGATACAGACCTTAGAATCTTAGTCAACAGGAAGAGACACTTTAATCAAATGCTCAGACTTTATCAACACAGTCATACCCAGTACAATCACACTGTCAAAGGATGCATAGTCACGCTAGGTAAGAATACAATTACACTGTGCAGCGACACAATCATATGGTCATACTTTTGCAGAGGCTCATAGTCATGCTTTTACACAGTGACCCTGACAGTTCTAATATACAGTCACAAGTAACATTGAATATACATTCACAAGTAAACAGTCACGAGTAATGCTGAATATATAGTCACAAGTAACGTTGAAGGTAGCGTTGAGTCACGCTGAGGATAAAGTCATAGTGAACAGTATATAGTCACACGTAACCCATAGTCATGCGGGTATGAAAAAATGTTCACTTAGAACCAATAATCATGCTAATAGACCAACGATCTTTCTGCGAGCGGTAGATACTAGGCGTAAGTCACCATCACGTGGAGCAGCATAAACAGTCACGTGGAAAAGAGGATGAAGCACCTCACGCGGATAGTCCAGTCATGCGGAGGTGAGCGACGAGAAGACCTAGTCACGTGGATAGCCCAATCATGTGGATGCAGAGTAGAGGTAAGTTACTGGAAGACCTAGTCACGTGGAGCAGTGGTAAGACACACTGCAAGATCACGTGGGGAGCATCGGATGAGGAAGAGAACGGGCATGCAATGGAACAATCATGGTCGCGGAGAATAGATACCCAGTCACGCTCGTAGAGTAAACATGATCACATGTAGTCGCAAAGAGATACAAATTCACTTGAATAAATTCAATGAAGAATAGTGCTTTTATAAGTGTTGTGGCCATATAAAAAAATAAATTAACCAAATAAAACCATAAAATAAACGGTGCATAAAATGGTCCAAATTATAACCAAAGGTCCAAGGGTAAAGATAATAAAATGGTCAAATGATTTTATAAAAGATAAAACCATAAAATAGAAATGACTTAGGATAGTGTACAAAAGGTCCTAAGGGTGTCATAAAGTTAGACCAAACATAAAGTGGTCCAAAGATAAAATAAAATCATAAACAACAAATTGTCCAACCAAAAAGTAAATGGTCCAAAGGTCTCATAATAACTCTCATAAGGTAAGAGTCATCATAACCAAGGTACACATAATAAGAGTGCTAGGACCAAGTAAGATAAAGGACCATGAGTGAAGCAAAGGGGTCACAAGAAGACTACCCACATACCTGCAAGATCAAGGTGAACCATAAAGGTGGAGAAACAATTCCTTTTACCTAAAGGACCAATAAGACAAAGGGCTTTAATCTTTTCTCTCTCTCAAGGTACATTGTTTCATATATTTTATCATCACTGTATAAGGGAAAGAAATAAACTGAATGGTACGATCCTTTGGTCCTCAATACTGCTCATAAGGGTTAGGTGTTAGGGACATCATCAAGGGGTGCCCAATCCCTTGAGAAATAACCTAGCAATAACCGATTAGGATAGAGAACATCATCTTGGTCAAATTGACCAAGATTCACCTGGTTAACTGACCAGGGGTGCTCCTGCAGGAACTGCCTGGTCTTAAACCAAGAATTTGCCTGGTCCCAGACCAGGAAGTCTCTGTCTCATCCTGCAGAATCTGCTTAGATCTCGTGTCCAAGAAATTGTTTGGTCCCAGACTAGAATACCCTAGAGACATATAGGGTCCCTAACGATATGTTAGGGACTTTTCCATGGCATCAACCTGCTTGGTCCCAGACCAAGAACCCCGGGGGACTACTGGGGGCCCTGTTATCACATATATAGTAGCCGGGCTACCATATTCTATTTTTTGATTCCAGTACATTTTTTCAACCAATTCCCTTACATATGAGATGCTGAGATGAGCATTTATGATGGATCACTATTTGATGAGGGACTATAGTATATTCCTATGTCTCAGGACACTCAGATTTGATGATTGATGTAGCCATTTAGCCATTTACAGAGTAGTCAATATTGCCCAGAGTTGCAGCAGTAGGCTTTCAATGGACAAATCTTGTTTTGGATTGGTTATTTATAGGTATATGACTTAGCAGGTATTATATTGTGTTATGGTTATTATTGCTTTTATATTCATTCTTGTGACATGTCTTAGCATTTAGTGTCATGATCTGGGGATCATATAAATATGGAGACCTGGTTGTATTGATATTATGTATGTATGTCCCTACTTAGACCTAGAAGTTCTTGACCCATACTCATTGGTTTTTCTCTCCTTAGGTAGAATGGAGTTGATCATTCCCACCATACTTTGGCTTTGGCTTGCTAGTGTTGGTCTCATTTTTCACTATCTCTACCCATCCATTACCTTCTAGTTATGTTTATATCTCGACCTACTACTTGACTTGAGGCATGTAGGACCTTTCCCAACTATAGCCTCTTTGTTGGATAAGCTTCCCTGTTTATTTGTGTTTCGACTCTGATTTGCCTAAATTGTGTTGGCTAAACCTGAAACAAATAGCGCTGCCATCAATACAATGTATATGGAAATGAAATGAATATCTTGTGAAGAGCCCATTCATGAAAAGAAATGTTTCTGAACATACATGAATGCAAGGCAAGCCTAATGAAATTGTCTTTGAAGTTTAAATGTGAAATGTGAAATGTAAAACCCATGTAACAAGTGTTTTTAAACACGCATGGAGCATGAAGCCTTAAATAAAAATCTGTGTAATAAATGCATGGATCAAGGCTTTGGAAACTTGAAACCCCAAAAAAGCAATGGTTCTTAAAAGTTATATCTAAAGATCGCTGGCCTCACTTGTATTTGATATGGATTGTGAGCATTTGTCAAGGTGAATAAGCACCTTTGAATGTAACTTACCCATTTGTGAGACACTGCCATCCCCTGTGTTATTGCTTGTTTGACATATGCTAGAGTGAGTATCCCATTTCCATATCCAAAGTGTCACAGTGTCAAGTTGATAGTCACCCTTTAGCTTAGCCTTTTGATTTTTAGCCTTCATCCTTCACTAGCAAATTGATTACAACTATGAAGTGAGTATGGTCTTGAAAGTTGGGTCTGAGTCATAATAACTAACAAAACTTTATATATTTTTGGTTGGTAGATCTCCAGTGAAATGATTACTACTTGTTATAATTGTTACTTGAATGATTTGTAGAGCATGTCTTAACCTCTTAACACTGGTAGCAGTGTGATGTTAGCCTCGATCATATTATTGGTCATGTTGACTGGGTATTCAACATCATTTGATCATTTATAGATTATTATTATTTTATTTGTTTGGGCATATTAGATATTGTAAATGATCATGCAGAGATCTGTAGGGTGTATGAGTATAGACCTTAGACGGATTTGGGCTCTTTAAGTCCAATGAGACAGTTTATTTTCAATTCCGGGCAGTTACAATGATGATTTGTCTCAGTATACCATTCTGGTGCAGTTTTGCCATGTTAAATGGCCAGTCAGAGCAGAAGGATGATTTGATTGGTTCACCTAGTGCGCTGTATGAGGAGGGGGTCGTCCAGCCACTTGTTTTTACCATTATACCCCCCTCCCAGAGAGCCTGGTGGGCTCAATTGGACAACATAGGCAATCCAGGTGGCGGTTTGAGCAAATTCACAGTTCTCGAGGCAGATTAAAAATGGTTAAAATGGCTAGTGAGGAATTCGATTTGGGCTACTGAGGCAAGGAAATGGCATGGGATGAGTTTTGATGATGAGTGTGATGTCTTCCACCCCTTCTCCAGCAGTTTCAACATTCGGGAGGACCAACACCCATCTCTTCGGCATGTTTTATGATTTTATGGAGCTTTTGGAGACTCACGATTTTCCCAGAGAGGCACTATTTTGCACAGAGTTATATTTTATTTATATTGTGCCATGGGGACACACTAGGGGTGTTAGACATTACCCCCTAGATCCACCATGAGTTTTATTCATGTTTATTTTGTTGTATTGAGTGGGATCCCCTCTCCTAGGGCGATTTTGTTCATTGATGTTTATATTATTATATTGATCCATGTACTTTATGTTGAGCTCATCTTAACCATTGATTAGAACATTTTGATCTTTTAATCTCAGCCATCTATTCAAAAGGTGGTTAGGATTTTGGTATTTTTCCATCCTATTTAAAGGAGAGAGCTTCTCATTGTAAAGAGGTCTTGGAATCTTGATAATAGAAAAACTCTTTTGTGGAAATTCTTGGGTCTCCTTTGCATCTGGTTTTCTTCGATGGGGTTTGTAAAGTCTATCATATTCTAGCATTTGAGTATTTGTGGTGAGATCTAAATTTCCGTGGAAACTGTGTCTTTGTTTACAGCAATGTTCCCCCAAGGTTCTGGGACGGCGGGATGCGGGTTCGGGGAGACGCACATTCGGGACGTGTGGAGACCACCCCTAAATTTTAGAGAAATTCAGTGAAGACGGCGGGACGCGATAGTCATACAAATTTTAAAAATATTAAAAATATGAAAAATATAAATCCCAACATTAACAAACATTCATCATTCTGGAATCTGCAACCATGCAATGTAAATGCAAAATTCAAAGTTCAAACACATTACAGGATTCATCAAGATTATCATTATATTAATAATAATTTATAAATCTATTATGTATCAATATGAATCTATGACTAACATGCACATCATATTGATAATCTTCAGATTTGACTTTTAAGTTTTAAAGTTTTAAGTGATTGAAAATGAGTCAATGATACTAGAATCTAGATAGTATGATACTGCACATCAACAAAATAATTAAAGTTTTAATTTTTAATTTGAAACAGACATTGCAAATTGCAATAAATTTAAAATGACTAAACTAGTAAACACTGAACAATAAACAATAACACTAAAGGTCAAAGACATTGAAATACTAAATACTAAAATAGTAAATTAAGATTGCTCAAAAATAGGAAAGAGTCAAAGACTTAGTCATCGGTTTGAATAATAACTATAGTCTATAAATAGAGTCCAAGCTATAATGAATTATTTAAATTTTTTAAACTTTTTATTTTTAGTTTTTGATTTTTTTTTAATGTTTAAAAACTTTATAAATAATTTAACTTTATAAATAATATAAATATTAAATAATATCAGTTATCTAATATAAGTATAATAAGTTTATAAAATTTATAATTTTAATGAATTATTTAAATTTTTTTAACTTTTTTTTTTAAATTAAGAAAAAAAATTAAAAAAAATCGAAAATATCCTTAGGAAGTCTCGGCGAAGTTTCGGAGTTTCAGAGTTTCGGGGGAGGACGCCCACAAGTTTCGGAGTTTCGGGGCGGGACGCCAGGAAGTCTCCCCAAGTTTCGCCACCCACTGAAACGTTTCGGCCTGCGTCCCCCCACGTCTCGCCAAAATGGGGATGTCCCGAAACGTTTCGGGTGGAGTTTCGGAGTCCCCGAGACGCCCGAAACGCCGAAACGCGTCCCCGACCCTTCGGGACGCGTCCCCGTGTAACACTGGTTTACAGGGGGCGACTTCACTTGTGCGTTTTTGCAGGGCTTCCTCAACTCGCTTGTTTGGCATCGCTTGTATCAAGGGGTTATCATTAGTATCATTGTAATCTATGGTTTCATCTTGTTATTTCTTCTGTAGCATTTGTCCGTTTCTCTTGATGCATCAAATTTGATATTGTTGACGTTTTTTGTGCAGGAGGGAGGGCGTATTGGCTTCGTTGGGCAAATCGATTTGCATAGAATAGTCATCCAAATCTTCTCAAATTGATCGGGAAGGCATAGATCATCATCGTCAAGGCATCTACAAGGTTATCCAGGTAAGATTCATAGGTTAGTTCTTCTTTTCTTCATTCCAATCCATTAGCATCCTTATTTTAATATCAAAACCCTAACTTAAAATAATCGAAAAATTCTATGGATCAAACCGCTTAATCAATTGGCAAACCATTTTTGGGTATTGTAGATCGGGTCAAACCCAAAGTGGGTTCTCCTAGGCGTCATGCTTGGGTGACTCCACAAGGCCCAAATTCCAAGGCACTGATCCCTCAACCCTAGCGCACCCCTCATTTGGCCAATTTTTCCTGTGATTTGATCCTATCTCTGAGGCTTGGGTACTTCGATACTGTCATACCTTTCATCAAGTTTATCCATTGGTACTAGATAGCCCCAATCTTGTTCTTAACCTCCCTGCATTGGACATGATTCCCAAGGCAGTGGATACCTTCATCATTTGCCGGTACCTTGATCCTAGATCTAGTAGTAAAACTCATAAGTCACTTGTATTTCAACCTTGGATCAATTTCACACTTCATAAGCTTCTTGATCCCAGCCATAAGTCATCTTGTGATTTCATCCATAGATCTAGGGTTTACTTTCCCTTATACTTTACGCACTTCATCTTCCCTTGATTTGATCTGGTGTCTTGGTTTGACCTCTCCTGTTGGGAGTAGGTGTGGGTCTCCCCCATTGTTGTCTTAGGCTAAGATAACATCAAGTGAAGATTGCCTCGATTGGCGTGACAACCATCCATTTGGGAGTCGAGGCTATCTTGGTTTACCCCTTTAGTTTCCCATTCTCTCTACCATCCATCTTGGATCCATCTCATAGGGGTAACTACAAGTCTGGTGATAACAGGCTCTAGGGTACCTTCTACGGTCTTACTATGCCCTAGTTAATTGACTAGGGTACCATTCTCCCTGAGAATGGGTCTCGCAGCTGCAAACATCTTGGTAACCGACCAAGTGCCTCCATTCTTAAAGAATGGCTGTCAGCCCCAGGCTGAGCTTCAGTCCCAGACTGAATTATGTTGATCAACTCCCTCGTCCTTGACTAGGTCCTCCATTCTCCCAGAGAATGGCTCTTGATGCTGCTCTGTCTTTAACACTACCTAACATGTCTTTATGTTTATTCTTTTATAGTAAATCATAGTTGTGACATGTTGGTACATTTTAATCAAGTACGACATCAGGCCTATGAAGAGATTGAAATACATTTGGACACCTTGTCCTTACTAAAAGACTGTTTTATGAGTTTTGCACCCAAACATATTTCATGAGGCTATTTGCTCCAGAGACATTTAGTGCTGCATAATTCTCTTCTTAATATTGTTCTTAGAATTGGGGGGGTATTTTAAATAAAAAACTAGAGTTGTTGCATGTTAAAAATCAGACCTCTGTTCACTTACAGATTTCGTCAAACACTTCATAAACCTTCGATATCAGGCCTCAACAGTAAACCACAATCAAGCACATTAATTAACCATTCAATGGAACTATCCTGTAGGCTGATATACTGTTTATAAAGCACATTTAGCAGCGGAAAAACATGAATAACAGCAGACTGTAATACACATTTAAAACACAGTATTTTGGTCAAATAGACCCTGGAAAAACCCCCTCAACCCCTGGGGGAAAACCAGCATGCAGGAGAAAATTTTATTGAGCTTAAAGAGAAAAATATCAGACATCAATTTACAGTCAAAATATAACTTATCTTGACCAACGCAAATAACCCAACAGGCTGCCTAAATTTCTGTGCATGAACTGTCTCGATTTCTGTGCTATTTTCTTCTCAAAAATTGCCGAAATCACAGTCTATATCAGTCCTCGATTTCTGTGCCAGAATGCCCTCGATTTTTGTGCCAAAACATTCACAAAATCGTACTGTACGGACTGCATTAAATGCAGCCATACGGCCCTCGAAAACTGTGCCCAAAACTCAGCCTATACCTTGGGAAACGTGCCAGATTTCTTCCTCGAAATCTGTGCCTGATATTTTCTGGAAAAACGTGCCCAAACTGTCCTGGAAAACCGTGCTGAAACTGTACTGTACGGCTGCAATAAATGAGGCCGTACTTCACCTCGATTTCAGTGCACAATAAATGCTGGCCGTACCTTCACCTTGAAACTCGAGCCAGCAGTTAATGATCTTGGTTTTCGTGCCACTGAAAATCACTCTCAGCTCAGTCTGGGAATTCGTGCCCTTGCTCTCCTTCAGCTTTCTCCTGCAAAAAAAAATGTGCTTCTCACACTTCTCACCAAGCTCCTCTCTTGGAAATCGAGCCACTCAGGAATTCTTTCTTGAATAAATGTGCCAAATGAAGTCTCATGCACTTTATTTACCCTATTAGGGTTATTCTCATGACTTTTCACCTTCAACGGACGAGATTAGATCTTGGCCAAGAGATCTATGGCTGGGATCGAATCTTTCACTCACTTAAATCTCCTAAGTGAACTTTACACGAAATTTTTCTTTTTGAAAAGTCACATCACCCTAAATATTAAAAGTACACTTTATGACTTAAAGTCACTTTAAAAACATATTAAAGTGAAACTCACTTTTAAAACATAAAGTCACATCAAAAAGGTACTTTAATAAAAAATACATTACTAAAGTCACTTTTCGAATATAAATGAGACTCCATAATTAATCACCCCTGCACCTAGGCACCTGATGCAGGAGTGCCACCGAGCTATCAAAACTAACATTGCAGAGTGCTGATGAATGAGATTGGTTAATAGTTATTGTGCTGAATATACTTTCTAAACTGCACAATTGATGGAACTATATCTATAGAGTCTAGACATTCTCACCCCTAGCTGCAGGGAAGCTTCGCTCTATGCTCCCCTGCACCTCACTCTGGAAGCTCAATTCAGAGAGGAGCACGCTCCTGGAACAATTCCCTACTCTCCCAGAATGACTACTTCCTTACCATTTTGGATATTTATACACATTCTCACCCCTAGCTGCAGGGAAGTTTCCCTCTACGTGCCCATGCATCTCACTCCGGAAGCTCAATCCGGAGGGGAGCATGATCCTGTAACAATTCTCTACGCTCCCAGAATGACTACCAATGCTCTCAGAATGATTCCTGTTGCTATTAGACCATGGGTGAAGAAATTAGAAATTGCCCATGTCAAGAGTCTTAAGAAAGCTTAGTAGATAGTTTAATTTTTTGTCTTTTTCAGTTTAGAATCTAAATTTGAGAAATTATATCTATTTGTCTTTATTATGGCCTATGTCTTGATTTCATATTGCAACTCTTTGGTTATGATGCCCTGTTTCAATTCATGGTTGATGCTATGTCTTACAGCTTGTTGTTGACAAATGTTGTCTGTTGAAACTTGAAACTTGAAGGTTGATGTTGTGGTTGATCATTTGTTGACAATAAAGTTATGACTGCTAGATCTTTGAGGTTATTTGTGTACAAAATGGTACATGCTTTAATGATTGTTATTAATCTACTACAAAGATCTATGTTTTCATATTGTCTGCAACTAATTCACCATTTGACATGCCTTTTTTTGAACATATGTGCATCAGGATAAATAAAAATATATATTATATAAAAATTGTTCCCGGAATGTTTTGCTCTGAGAGTCTTTTGGAAATTTGCACTTCACTCTTGATTGCAACAACTATGTGAATTTTTCCCATATAATTATAAGCTCACCATACTGAATTGTCTTGTTATTTAGATCTTGAGCCATTTGAAATATTGATGACAGTTCCATACCTTTTCATTGTGATTCATTTACTACACTTCCCAAATATGCATATATGTTCCTGGCCAAGTTTTACCAAGCCCACTGAAAGCTTTCTTTACTTTGGTCTGGGAATGCCTAGGTATTTCCTCTGTCAATACGTGTAAGGTCTTAAATTCTCAACCAATCAACTCCTCATCCATGTAAAGAAGTCAGAAGAAAATTATAATACTCCTTCCTTAATCATGTTCATTCTAAAGAAAGTTGCTTCTTGCACATGCCTACTTACTGAAATTGTTCCACTTCCATCTGAACTGATGCTTCTTTTCTATTTCATCGCATTAATAAATGAGCACTATGGAAGTATGTTTACATTTCTCTATGGGCTTACGCTTTTATTAAAAATCTTCTACCTTCTTATCTATCTTGTAGGTTTTGCACATGCATCGTTCTGACTACAGAATCTTGCAGGTGTGTCATATGCTGAGAAGGAGGAAGTGCGGACTCTACTTAGAGAGGTTCGTAGATTCAAGTACACAGTTTATATATATATGTATATATGAATTACACTTGAGCATTACTCTTCCTTTTCAGAATACCATTGAAGTCCTATTCAGAATACCATTGAACACCATATGTGCTTGGAAGAAAAACCATATCTGCCCTAGCCGAGCATGTGAATAAAACAAAACACAATATGTGCTTGGAGGAAACCAAATTAATTGCTAAAATTGAGCACCATACAAAAAGAAAAATTCGTGAGAAGATTGAGATCGAGCTAAACATGGAAAATTTGAACAGAGACGAAGGCACGAGGCTGAGCGAAAATTCAAAACCAGTCAAACACATGCTTCGTAACAATAGATCTACTATGACAAAATAAAGTGACGTGGTAAAACAAGAACAATGAGCCAAAAAAGAGTATTTGTGGGTGGAATTCTAACGTATAACCCTTTGAGCGCTCATCACTGCTGAGGATGGTCCCACAGTAGGGACTGAAACCGTTGAGAAATAAAAATCTAATAACGCAGAATCCGCTCCAACTTACAATTATTCTTCTTCTGTGTAAACATGTTATACAAACAGTTAATTTTACAAAAGAATGACTATAAAGCTTTTCGGTTTTCTAGGAATAGACTCTTCTTTATGGGATATCTAGCCTAGCTAGGTGTTACAACTCAATTTTGCACTTTAGTGGCAAAGATTCAGTCCACTAGTGCTTAGCAATTTAACTCTGAAAGACTACCACCACTGTCACCATAGTTTGAGTCTTCCCACGTTTTAGGTCATTTTTCAAGGCCAAGAGAGGCTTCCCTTTCAAGTTTGGGAGGATTTTAGGATGTTTAGCTTATTAAAGATTCACAAGTGTTTAGTCAAGTTAAGCATCCCACAAAGTACTTCAACCAATGAATGTAAAATTTTCAAGAGAAAGTGTTTCATAATCATTGCTGAAAGTAAAGCATTCATGGACATAAAAATAAATAACCGTGGAAATAAAGATCAACAATGTACCACAATATATCAATATTAAAACTGCCAAAGCAAATGGCTCATTGCCCCAATTCATCCACAAGCGAATGGAATTAATGGTGTCAGATTAATTTGATTTGTTTATGAAATTGTTTACTTGAATCATTGAATGAGACCCTCTTGGAGAGATGAAAATCTCTGCAAAAGGGATTCACCCGAACTTATTAAAATGTCCACTTAAGTTATAGTGATTGAAATCACTACAACCAAAAAGGCTTACTGTTAATCCCACAAACTTAAGAGCTTTTAATTTATGTGTCCACCATCATATTCATAATCCATTGGCAATAGATAACAATGAGATCACTTGCATCAATTTATGATAGATTCGAGAATAACACATGATATTAAAGATGCATCTAGGAATGATCAACAATCTGGAATTTAATCATGTATTTGCTGAAGCAATATTTAGAAAAATGGATAGCAAATTTGGCACTTATAAATCATCTCATCCTTATTAACTTGCTGTTCATCAAGCATGACAGTATATTAGAAAATTCCAAAATTAATTTAATGTGTGAATTAGCAAGATATACTACTTCAGCATGAAATCATCCACCACACAGAAATTTCCAGAATTTGTGTAACTCATCTCTCTTATTTATCTTGGAGTTCTGTTCCATGTTTTCATGTGTACATGGTATGTACTTTGGTTTATAATGCTATCTTAAGGATTAGGTACATAACAAATAATTTTCTTCTATGCATGAAATCATCCACCACACAGAAATTTCCAGAATTTGTGTAACTCATCTCTCTTATCTATCTTCGAGTTCTGTTCCATGTTGGCATATGTGTACATGGTCTGTACATTGGTTTATAATGCTATCTTAAGGATTAGGTACATAGCAAAATACAGAGACAATCATTACAAAACCCTACTCATCCATGCAAGAGAAAGAATAAATGGAGAGACTTTATGTTGTGCTTGATCATTAACTTCTTCCTCAGAGATATTCTACTAAGCTTAGAGGAGAGATCCCATTCATCTAACCATGCATTTGCAGATGAGAGCTCTATTCCTTTTATTGAGCTTCTCATCAAACATTGTACATTAAAATAATATTGATAAATTTCTAGATCCATGAACCCTCTAGAAATAATAATACTAAAATACATAATGAAGGCATAAATGCCTTCACAAAATATGGCTTGATTTAGTCTTTGCTGTCACATGTGTCACCTTCTTAGGTTGGCCACACTCCAAGAATGATCATCTAGTAGCTTGCTCTTCCCAAAATAGCAATAAATCTCAAGAAAAGGTAGTGTGTTGGACACATTATTGAGAGGGGGGGTGAACAGTGTGTATAGCTTTTGTTACTTTTTCAGCATTAACAATCATCAACAACTTATTCAATATAATGCAAAGTACGTTATTCTCATTATATCAACAATTATAGCTCCTCATTACATATCATCATGACATAGGAAGCATAGAAAAACACAGTACACAAGGTTTTTATGTGGAAACCCAAGTCCTGGGAGAAAAACCACGGAAGCCTTTATAATAATAGTTTTCCAGCAACAATTGGAAGGAGGCAACACCTCCCTTGTTACAATTACTTCAATTCTCCAGCTACAATTAGAAGGAGGCTACAACCCCTTGATTTGCCGGCTACAACCTGAAGGAAGCCCTAACTTCTTAGATTTACTTTCCCTGTCCTGTAACCTTGATATGAAGATAGAAACTTCTAAACCACGACTGTTATCACCAACCTTGTAGTTGCCTATGTGAGGTGGATCCAGGATGGATGGTAGAGGGACAGGCAACTAAGGAGGTGGAACCAAGACTGCCTAGACTCCCAAATGGATGGTTGTCACGCCAATCAAGGCGGTCTTCGCTTTATGTTATCTAAGTCCGAGACAACAAAAGGGGAGACTCAGATCTACTCCCGACAGGAGAGATCAGACCTAGACACCAGATCAGATCAAGTAGGCTTGAGGTACGTAAGGTGTAAGGTAATTGAAGGCCCTAGATCTATGGGAGATGTTACCAGGTGTGCCAAGGCTTTGGATTAGGGTTTTGGAAGTGTTAAGTTTGATCCAAAGTAGAACCAAGGTAACTTATGGGGTGGATGCAAGATCTGGGGTTGAGGTACTAGCAACTGATGAAGATAACAATTGGCTTGGGAAACATAACCAATGCAGGGTGAGTAAGGACAGAGCTGGGACTATCTAGTACCACAGGGATAGACTCAACAAAAGATGTGACAATGGCAAAATACTTGAGTCATCAAAGAAAAGTCAACTTTCATGGAAAAGAGGTCAAAAGAGGGATAGTGCTAGGCTTGAAGATCAATTCCTGTTGGGCCTTGGGCAATGGAGTTAGTATTTGCACAACGTTAGAGTGAACCCACTTGGAGTATGCCCTGATCTATGGACCCAGAAAAGTGTTTGGCCCAGAAAATTCAGTTTGCAGGGGAAACCAACAGAAGGAGGGCTAGCGCTAAGGTTTGGAGGGATAGCTCCTCAGATCTAGGACATTTTGGGAGGCATCAACTTAGCGTTGGAGGAGAAATGGGATGTGGATGACCTGATCTACAAACCCAAGTTGGAAAATTTCCAGAAAAATCAAATCTGGAAAAAGTCAAAATTTGATGAGGAGTGCTAGGGTGCTTAAAGTCAGTTTTTCAGATCTAGGGTCTTCTGGCAGCAACTAGCTTAGCGTTGGGGGTGTTCTGAAATGAGGGAGACCTGATCTATGAACCCAAGCGATTATTATCTAAAAAGTGTCGGATTTGAAAAAGGTCAAATTTTCAGTGAGGGTGCTGGGGTTTAGACAGTTAGTTTTTCAGATCTAAGGGAAACCAACAACCTTTTGGACAACGTTCAAGATGAAATGGTGAGAGGGATGCCCGATCTACAAAACCTAGCAGTGGTTTGTCTAAAGATCGAATGGTTCCCTGATTAAGTATTTTTAATATTTTTTAATATTTTGGAGTTTTCAGTAAATTGAAGAAAAGTAGGTACAATGGATTGAGATCATGGAAGAAAAGAACCAACTTGTAGATCTTACCTAAAAATCCTTGTAGATGCCTTGATGATGATGATCCATGTTATCCCGATCAATTTGAGAAGCTTTGAGCAATTTTTATGTCCAACGTTTTGCCCCAAGGAGTCAATGCGCCCTCTCTCATGCATAATAAACATCAACCATATTAGATTTGTTGCCACATAAGAAAAAAGCTAAATGCTATAGAAAAATAACAAGAGAAAATCATAGATCGCAATGACACTAACGAAAACCCCCTGATAAAAACGAAGACAATCCAAGCGAGTTGAGGCCCCACTGCAAAAACGTCCAAGTTGAAGTCGCCCTCCTGTAAACAAGATAAAGATTCCCAAAGATATATAGATCTTGCAACAATTTCCCGAATGCTAAGAAGCAAAAGATTTTCCAATCACCATCTAAGAACACCAGATGCAAAAATCCAAAAAATATCCACAAGAAAAGTTTTTCTATTATCCAGATCCAAGAGCCAAAGATCCCTTACAAATGAGAAGCTCTCTCCTTTAAATAGAAATGAGAGAACCAAAATTCTAACCACTTTCAAAATGAGTGGCTTAGATTAAAATATATAAATGTTCTAATCAATGGTTGAGATGAGTTCAACGTACAACACATGGATCAATATAACCATCAAGTACCAAAGTGGACTAGATCACCCATAAAGAGGGTACCCCATTCAACAAGAAATAAATGAAGCACATGGTGGGTCCATGGAGTGTTAACTAACTCCCTTTGGGTGCCCCATGACACAATAAAATAATATAATATTTTAATTTTTTGACTTTGTGCCTCCTTGAGGAAATCGTGAGCCTCCCAAAAGCTCTGGAGAATAATATAAAAATGCCCAAAACATAGGTGTGGGGCCAGTCAGGTGCTGCAACTGCTGGAGAAGGTGTGGAGGACATCACACTCATCATCGTGACTCATCTCGTGTCATTTCCTTGCCTCAGTAGCCTAGATTCCTTCAGTAAACATTTAATCATTTTTTAATCTGCCTCGGGAAACGTGAACCTACCAAAACAGCCTCCTAGGGTGCTTGCGTTGTCAAACTGAGCCCACCAGGGTCTTTGGGATGGGGGTACTATAGTACAATCAAGTGGTTGCACGCCCTATGCCCCATACAACGCCCTAGGAGATCCCAATAAAACATCTCCCTGCTCAGACACATCATCCTGTGAAGCAAAATTGCATCAAAAAGGTAAAATGAGCTTGATCATCCCTGCAAGTGCCCAGAACTGAAAATAAGCTCTCTCACTAGACTTGGAGAGTCCAAATCCATCTAGGGTGCATACTCATACCCCTTCCAGGTCTCTGCCTGATCATCAACAATATCCAATAGACAATATAATCACCTGTAAATGACCAGATACCAATAATATAACTCAGGCTATCATCCATTTGTTGCAAGTGTTACAAGGCTAAGACATGCTCTACAAATCATTTAAGTAACATTCATAACAAGTTGCAGTCACCTCACTGGCAGTACATCAACCAAATACATACATAGGGTTTTATTATTACTCAGATCAGATTTTCAGGACTATACTCACTTCATAGTTGTAGTCAATTTGCTAGTGAAGGGTGAAGGCTGAAATTAACAAGGCTAGGGTAAAGGATGACTACCAACTTAACATCATGACACTTTGGATATGGAAAGGGAATATTCACTATAACCACATGCCGGACAAACAACAACGCTGGGAATGGCAGTGCCTCACAAATGGTTGAGTTGTTCAGAGAGTGCTTATTCAACTTAGGCATCATGTCTACATCAAGTTTGATCCAGGTTCATTAAAACCATCAATTTTATTTCCATTGCCTTTTTGGCCTATATGACCTTTTGGGGACTTCACCAGTGCTTAAAAGCACAACTAACTGCAGCTTTCACCCAGGACATATTCAAATATATAAGGTCAACAATATTTGGATATAGCATATATTTAACCATTGCTTTTGGGACCTTTTCTTATATCCTTCATGGAGTATTTTAGCATTTCATCGCTCTTTCCCTTTGCTCATATATGTGAAGAAACACATTTTAAAATTTTCATTTTCCATGGGCGCATATATAAACATTTCCAATACAAGTAGTACATGAGCTTTCAGTTTTAGCCAACAACATCTCAAGGGACTAGGGGGAGTTCTGCACAGTGCCAAACATCGTGAGAACCGACTAGAATGATTTAGGCATACAATCCAACTCACCAAAGGCAAGTTCTCTCACCAACATAGAGCCGCAACACACTATAAACAGGGAAGTTTGTCCAACAAAGGTTCTAGCAGGGAAAGGTCCTCCATGCCACAAGTCAAGTAGTAAGTCGAGTTAAAAACAAAACTGGAAGGTAATGGATGTGTGGAGTTAGTGAAAGATGAAGCCAACACTGGCAAGCCAAAGAATGGTGGGAATGACTACCTCTATTCTCCCTACGGAGGGTAAAACCAATGAGTATAGATCAACAACTTCCAAGCCTAAGTAGGGACACCAATACATAATACAAATACATCCAAGTCCATCTATTTATGACCACCAGATCATGACACTAAGTGCTAGTATATGTCACAAAGATGAGTATAAGAGCAATGATAACCATAACACAATAAAATAAATGTTGAGTCATAACCATGCAAATAATCCATCTGAACCATCATTTGTCCAATGAGAAAACACTAGAATCAATCTGGGCATCACTATATGCTTTGCAAATGACTGAATGGCTACATCAGTCCTTGAATCTGAGTGTCCCGAGACCCAGTCCTGACATGGGAGAGTATAACAGCCCACTAACTAAATAATGATCCGTCAAAACTTCTCATCTCAGCATCTCATATGTAATAGATCTGACTGAAAAATGTGCTGTATCTGAAAAATAGAATATGCTTGCCTAGCTACTATATATGTGATATCATCTGGCTCCAGCTAGGACAAGTGCTCTGCTGAAAAGAGCGCTTCAGAACCTCAGAATCTTTGGTCCTCGTACTCTGCTTTTTGCATCCTCGATCAATCCTTCCAGCTCTGCAACCGCTACCAAAATGTCACCGACTACCTGCAGCTTGTCCAGAGCTAGACCAAACTCACAGATTGGTCGTCAGAACAATATGTGGATATTATATAAAATACTGAAATAAAAAAGCATGAAACCGAAAAGCAGAAAATAAATTTAATCTATAACCATAACTTTCAAGAAAAGTTTGATTTTTTATTGTGCAGGATAACATAAATCAAAACTATGCTAAGAGCTTCAAAGGTGAGCTTGAGGAAAAGATGCAAGATTCTATACTACTGCCGGGAAAGGCTTATTCATGTCCTACCTACCCTACTCTAACCAATTTAGACAAGTGTTAGGTAAAATCATAAATCCAATGCAACCATTTGCTGAATGAATCCATTGAACTTTCTTTACAGTCCTTGACCCAACAAGCCAGAGATGGTTTGAAAGTAATGTATATGAAAATTGAAACCATTCTAACTTGGTTGAAATTCAAAGAGAGATCTGTAATGAAATCATGCCAAGGCTGAAATTGACTTTCTAGAAACTCACCCATTCAGATACAGACAAGATTATAAGAAGTATGCAAGCACACTCTTGATGGAAGGAGACAAAATGGCTCATGATTCAACCACTCCAAACAGTTCTTTGTTTTCTCCTCTACCTTACTAGGACATTCAATTCTATTCACTCCAGAAGAAATGGGAAAATTAAATGGGGACAAGTTGTAATGTAATGAAACTGTGAATGAGATCAAACCTATTTGTTGTATAAAAATGGACAAAATATGAAATTGATCTTTATACACCTTCTCCAACCATCCATAATTACAGACTAACAAATTGAAAAAAATTATTTATTATGGATGACTGAGAAGAGATATGAAGTGCCTTTTCCCCAATTACGTGATATGCTTAAACTCCCGATTAAAGATTTGGAAAGTATCAACTTGATTAAAAGATAAACCCATACCAGAAAATTCGAAAAGTTGGGACGGGAGGGTGGACTGAAAAGTTTCTTCCAGATTTGGAATAATTGATCTCAGAATTTGATGAGAGGACAGAGCTTTTAAATTAATTCCAGGAGTGATTTTAAGATTCGAAATAAGGTTAGTATCCACACATTGAACCAACATATTCTGATTAAGGATTGGATGAAGAATTTTATCGATATTATTAGGAAAAGGATCCTCATTGCAATGTTCTTGATCAAGCTCACTTACAACCAGATCATCATGTGATTGTTCTTCTTCAACCTCTAGATAAGGAAATACATCAATAAATTCGGTTTCAGTTTCCCTATCTCTCTTACACGCATGCTGTTTAATCACACTATGACCACAAGATTGTTCTTCAACAAAAGTTTGATTAATTTCAACTTTTTCTTCTTCTCCAGTGATATGATCAAGGTCTTAATCCAGATTCGGATAGGTTGGATATTGACTCAAATTATCATAAATTAGGCAATGACTATGGAGTTGCTCTTTTAAAGGCTCTTTAACGACCTCACCAATGGAAGGCTCAACTAAAGATGTTTCTTGACGGTGCATGTTAGGTTCCCTTTCGTGGATTAAATCTAGGATTTGCTCTGTGACTGCTTCAGGTAATAATAATAGAGTATCTTGTATGATTTGATTGATATCCCTCTTAGTTTCAACATGAGGTTTTGAAACATTATTCTTGAAGTACTCTGTAACATTCTTATGGATTGCAAGCACACTCATAATTTGGAACAAATTAGGAGAGGAATGGTCCAATTTAGATAACACATTGTCAACATATTGACTATCAACGGCACAATCAATGCTAGATTGACACTCTAAAATTATATCAGTGTTCCCACTCCAACTATCAATTAACAAATCTGTGAACATGTCATACCCAGTGATGGATCCTGGTGCTAAATGATCAAACCATAGTTGAACATCCCCTTGCAAGGATTCTCCTAAAGCTTGCATATAAACATCTTCATTGTCTGCACCTTTAGATTCCATGTAATCCCACAGAATATCCAGATGACTTTCAATAGATATATCCTTATTTCCATTGAACCGGGGCATCCTCATAGTGTAATCATTTGGCATAGGATGAGGTGCCCTCGATATGTCAGAAATGTCAGAAGGAGATTGTCTGTCTTGTTTTGTAACAGCTCTGGTTACTTGGCTATAAGGATTTGACTGGGACTGACTTCTATGTTCATGTTGACTTACAGGTCCACTCGAGATGGTTGGGAAATCTTTGTTGCATGAGTGAGGAAGTTGGTGGGTATCATAAAGATTGTGATTGGCTATAAGGATTTGACTGGGACTGACTTCTAGGTTCATGTCGACTTACAGGTCCACTTGGGATGGTTGGGAAATCTTTGTTGCATGGGTGAAGAAGTTGGTGGGTATCATAAAGATTGTGATAACTACAGTCATGCTCGAGATCATCCTCATACCCGTAGTTTGACCTCCATCTATCCCTTTCGTTTATTTGTCTTGTAGTTTCAATCATGTTTTTGGTTAATTCCTTGATGTGCCTCAGAAATACATCTGAATTCAATATGATTTATGGTATGTTATAAGAACTTCAGATTAATACGTTGGGCACGGTTCTCAGTGGAGTCGCAGGGTGGAGTCACGAGGTGAACCACACAAGTAATTCACCAATAAAAGATATGTCGTAGGGAAAGGTGAGGTATGTTGAACCAAGGTAGGCCTCTACCTCCCTGACAATGACGCCAAAATGTTATCACCAATCTTGTAGTTGCCTATGTCAGGTGGATCCAGGATGGATGGTAGAGGGATAGGCAACTAAGGAGGTGGAACCAAGACTGCCTAGACTCCCAAATGGATGGTTGTCACGCCAATCAAGGCAGCCTTCGATTTATGTTATCCAAGTCCGAGACAACAAAGGGGGAGACCCAGATCTACTCCCGATAGGAGAGATTAGACCTAAACACCAGATCGGTTCAAGTAGGCTTGAGGTACGTAAGGTGTAAGGTAATTGAAAACCCTAGATCTATGGGAGATGTTACCAGGTGTGCCAAGGCTTTGGATTAGGGTTTTGGAAGTGTTAAGCTCGATCCAAAGTGGAACCAAGGTAACTTATCGGGTGGATACAAGATCTGGGGTTGAGGTACTAGCAATTGATGAAGATAACCGCTGCCTTGGGAAATGTAACCAGTGCAGAGTGAGTAAGGACAGAGCTGGGACTATCTAGCACCAAAGGGATAGACTCAACGAAAGATGTGGCAATGTCAAAATACTTGAGTCATCAAAGAAAAGTCAACTTTCATGGAAAAGAGGTCAAAAGAGGGTTAGCGCTAGGTTTGGAGATCAGTGCCTGTTGAGCCTTGGGCAATGGAGTCAGTATTTGCACAACATTAGAGTGAACCCACTTGGGGTATGCCCTGATCTATGGACCCAGAAAAGTGTTTGGCCTGGAAAATTTAGTTTTTAGGGGAAACCAGCAGAAGGAGGGCTAGCGCTAAGGTTTGGAGGGATAGTCCTCATATCTAGGACAATCTGGGAGGCATCAGCTCAGCGTTGGAGGAGAAATTGGATGTGGATGACTTCATCTACAAACCCAAGTTGGAAAATTTCCGGAAAAATCTGATTTGGAAAAAATCAAAATCTGATGAGGAGTGCTAGGGTGCTGAAAGTCAGTTTTTCAAATCTAGGGTCTTCTGGTATCAACCAGCTCAGCGTTGGGGGTGTTCTGGATTGAGGGAGACTCGATCTATGAACCCAAGTGATTATTTCCCGGAAAAAGTCAGATTTGAAAAAGGTCAAATTTTCAGTGGGGGTGCTGGGGTTTTAATAGTCAGGTTTTCAGATCTAGGGAAAACCAACAACCTTTTGGACAATGTTGAAGATGAAATGGTGAGAGGGATGCCCGATCTACAAAATCCAATAGTGGTTTGTCCAAAGATCGAACGGTTCCCTGATTAAGTATTTTTTGGATTATTTAATATTTTGGAGTTTTCAGTAAATTGAAGAAAAGCAGGTACAATGGGTTGAGATCATGGAAGAAAAGAAGCAACCTGTAGATCTTACTTGGAAATCCTTGTAGATGCCTTGATGATGATGATCCCTGCTATCCCGATCAATTTCAGAAGCTTTGAGCAATTTCTATGTCCAATGTTTTGCCCCAAGGAGTCAATGCACCCTCTCTCCTGCACAACAAACGTTAACCATATCATATTTGTTCCCACATGAGAAAAAAACTAAATGCTATAGAAAATAGCAAGAGAAAATCATAGATCGCAATGACACTAATGAAAACCCTTGATAAAAACAAAGACAATCCAAGCGAGTTGAGGTCCCCTTGCAAAAACGCCCAAGCTGAAGTCGCCCTTCTGTAGACAAGACAAAGATTCCCAAAAATATATAGATCTTGCAACAATTTCCCGAATGCTTTGAAGCAAAAGATTTTCCAATCATCATCTAAGAACATCAGATGCAAAGGAGATCCAAAAAATATCCACAAGAAAAGTTTTTCTACTATCCAAATCCAAGAGCCAAAGACCTTTTACAAATGAGAAGCTCTCTTTTTTAAATAGAAATGAGAGAACCAAAATCCTAACCACTTTCAAAACGAGTGGCTAAGATTAAATGATATAAATGTTCTAATCAATGGTTGAGATGAGCTCAACATACAATACATGGATCAATATAACCATAAAGTACCAAAGTGGACTAGATCACCCATAAAGAGGGTACCCCACTCAACAAGAAATAAATGAAGCACATGGTGAGTCCATGGAGTGTTAACTAACTCCCTTTGGCTGACCCATGGCACAATAAAATAATACAATATTTTAATTTTTTGACTTTGCGCCTCCTTGAGGAAATCGTGAGTCTCCCAAAAGCTCCAGAAAATAATATAAAAATGCTCAAAAAATAGGTGTGGGGCCAATCAGGTGCTACAACTGCTGGAGAAGGTGCGGAGGACATCACATTCATCATTGTGACTCATCCCATGTCATTTCCTTACCTCAGTAGCCCAAATCGATTCCTTCAGTAGCCATTTAATTATTTTTTAATCTACCTCGAGAAGCATGAAGCTGCCAAAACAACCTCCAAGGGTGCCTTCATTGTCAAACTGAGCCCACCAGACTCTCTGGGATGGGGATACTATAGTACAATCAAGTGGCTGCACTGTCGCCTATGCCCCATACAGCGCCCTTGGAGATCCCAATAAAACATCTCCCTGCTCAGACACATCATCCTGTGAAGCAAAACTGCATAAGAAAGGTAAAATGAGCCTGATCATCCCTGCAAGTGCGTGGAACTGAAAATAAGCTCTCTCACTAGACTCGGAGAGTCCAAATCCATCTAGGGTGCATACTCATACCCCTTCGAGGTCTTTGCCTGATCATCAACAATATCCAATAGACAATATAATCACCTGTAAATGACCAGATACCAATAATATAACTCAGGCTATCATCCATCTGCTGTAAGTGTTACAAGGCTAAGACATGCTCTACAAATTATTTAAGTAAAATTCATAACAAGTAGCAGTCACCTCACTGGCGGTACATCAAACAAATATATGTATAGGGTTTTATTTATTATTACTCAGACCAGACTTTCAGGACTATACTCATTTCATAGTTGTAGTCAATTAGCTAGTGAAGGGTGAAGGCTGACATTGACAAGTATATGGTAAAGGATGACTACCAACTTAACATCATGACACTTTGGATATGGAAATGAAATACTCACTTTAACCACATGCCGGAAAAACAACAACATAGGGAATGGCAGTGCCTCACAAATGGTTGAGTTGTTCAGAGAGTGCTTATTCAACTTAGGCATCATGTCTACGTCAAGTTTGATCCAGGTTCATTAGGACCATCAATTTTATTTCCATGGCCTTTTTGGCCTATATGATTTTTTGGGGACTTCACTAGTTCTTAAAAGCACAGCTAACTGTAGCTTTCATCCATCACATATTCAAATTTATAAGGTCAACAATATTTTGATATAGCATATATTTAACCATTGCTTTTGGGACCTTTTCTTATACCCTTAACGGAGTATTTTAGCATTTCATTGCTCTTGCCCTTTGCTCGTATATGTTAAAAAACACATTTTAGAATTTACATTTTCCATGGGCGTGTTGCCGCCTTTCACACACCTGGGGGGAACGTCGCAGAAATCTTCAAGCCAGTCGGTGTGTCCTTGGGGGCAGGTCTCGAGTCAAGGTTGTCACCTTGTTCTTGACTCCTCCGTTTAGGCTCAACTCCTAACGAAGCCAATGGGGGTAGACCCTATATGACTTTTTGGGGACTTCACTAGTGCTTAAAAGCACAGCTAACTGTAGCTTTCATCCAGGACATATTCAAATTTATAAGGTCAACAATATTTGGATATAGCATATTTTTAACCATTGCTTTTGGGACCTTTTCTTATACCCTTAACGGAGTATTTTAGCATTTCATTGCTCTTACCCTTTGCTCGTATATGTTAAAACACACATTTTAGAATTTACATTTTCCATGGGCGTGTTGCCGCCTTTCACACACCTGGGGGAACGTGGCAGAAATCTTCAAGCCAGTCGGTGTGTCCTTGGGGGCAGGTCTCGAGTCAAGGTTGTCACCTTGTTCTTGACTCGTCCGTTTAGGCTCAACTCCTAACGAAGCCAATGGGGGTAGACCCTATTAAGTTACCAAGGCAAAATTATTTAGTATGGTGATGTTAAACTGAACGAGTTATTTAGGAGTTTGAAATTGAACCATAAACAATCATAGATGACAAGATAAAAAATGAGCGCATGAAAGCACAATGCTGAGACACAATATATATATATATATATATATATATATATATATAGAAAGAAATAAGCCAGTGCCTTAAAATGGAGTCATAAAATAATCAATGTACTTGCATGTGCTTGGAGTGGATATTTTGCGATTGCCTCTTGGTATGTTTTAAGTTAATGTGAAATATGAGTTGATTAAAATTAGGCGAGAGGGGGACTCTAAATATACTCGAGAGTACTTGGAGTATGTCCAAAACTAAACCTTCACGGCTACCCGGAAGGAATATGTGGGTTGAATGGAGTCTCTCAAATTGTTGTTCATAATGCACCCGAAGGTGTAACAGAGATCAGCGCCTCGAGGTCACTTTTCAGGAGTTCTCGCTTTCTTTGGGTATTTTGCCACTGCTTACGATTTGATCGAGGCATTGGATTTTCGCCTGATGGTGGTTGATTGGGGAAGGTGAAGACTAATTAAACTAGTCACTCACGTTGCTTTTGATGCAGCTTGATTGATCAGACGAACTGCAGCCAAGCACAGAGCATACACACTAGAGTCTTGTCAATTTTAGTGAGTTTTAAAGGATGTCTTTTGTTAGAAAGAAAAAACCTTCCAGGAACCTCTTTCGGTCCAAGTGGACCTCAATTGGGGAATCAAGGAGGGGGTTGATTTTAGAACAATTAGTTACAAAAATTAACGATAAGCAACAAGCAGAAACAAATCACAAGTTTTCTAATTATTCCTACCACGCATCTCTTTCCCCTTACGAGTCAATCGAGAAGTCGTGGGGTAAGTATTCAAGTTACTTTGATACTGAAATGTGGAATATATGATAGAGTAATCAAAGCATGTTGTTCTGCATGAATGAAACTAATCTAAAGCGAACATAAATAAGACAATGCGAAAAATAACAAAAAAGACGCGAATCCCCCTAGGGGGGATGGGGAATGGGCTCGAAAGAGCCTATTCGGAGAAAGATTTTATTATCTACTGTTACAATATCAGTAAAATGATCTGAATTCTCTTGGTTCTTATATAGGATGAAACCAAGATCTTACAACTTTCCCAAAATTTAAAATTTACAGTTAAAGCGGAGCACCCGGGGGATTTGAACGATCCCAAAGCCACTTTCGAACAACCAGCTTCTCTTCTTTCTGTTATGCCTGCTAAAAGACAGTGATGATTTCAGAATGAAATATGCCCAAAAGCACTTTGAAAGTACCTTTGGGCCAGCCTACTTTAAACCAAACAAAACTGAGTTAAAACTAGCTAAAATGGTGAAAAAGAAAACAAGGAAAGCAAGCTTTCCTTGGGATCTTTGATTTCTGTTTGGGAAGCCAATGAGATATGCACTGATTGCTGGATTTAATCTTTTTAAAACAGAAACAGAAATCTAATGCATGCAACCTATGGATTTTCTTTAAAATTGCCATGCAAAACGGACGGTTTCCTTGAACTAGATCTAGAATGCTTAATGAGACCTTTTAGAAATGAGATCTGGATTATGAGCTTTGAAATATTAGATCTATGTAAGTCTTACTTTAATATGACAGATCTAAATGATAACAAAGCTTGTAACCAAAGTAACCAGGTAAGATTTGGATTTTTATAAGGAGGAAGAGAGAGAAAGAGTGCTGGAAGCCTTGAAGATCAACTGTGGAGCTTTCCGGTGGAATGTTGAGGGACTATGCCTTTGAGAAAGTTTTGGAGAAAGTGAGGAAGCAAGCTAAATCAACACCCTCTCCAAGCTAGGAACCTGCAATTGAATCCAAAGACTTGCCAAACTGCTTGTGAGATCCGGTTAATACATAAATAGAGATTTCAGAATAGCACGCATATAAACTTATAAAACATGTTGAATCTAGATCTCTAAACATGCATCAAAAGGAAAGAGATGGCCAATAAACTTATTAACAAACTCCTTTCCTATCAAGATCATAATAAACTTATTATCAATATTTTGCAATGAATCCACAAACAATCAGCAAATTATGAACATAGATATAAGTTACCTTAGTAAAACATAGCAATGTTCATCCACACACACAATAACATGACACTGTCTTGCCTCCAAAGCTTCTCTTTATTTCAAATGAACAATAACAACAGTACAATAGCAACAACACCTCAATCCCAGTTCTAACTACCTTGGAAGAGGTAATCTATGCTTTATTTATAGCAAAAACAGGAGATCTAGCCCAGGGGGGCGCAAATCCCAAGGAGAGAGAGACTGCAGCTGCATGTGGAGTGAATCTGGGCCTGATCTGTGTCTAACTGAGCCTGATCTGAGTCTCACTGAGTGCAACTATCAATTAGAGAGCTGATCTGTTTGACACCCTCCACTTGCTGACTGAAGCATCCACCAAAACTCAATCAGATGGGCCCACACGTGTGGAGGAGAGAGAGAGGGTGCAATTCCCAAGATTGCATGCTATGGTGCACTGCCAGATCAGTTTAGATCACCTCCTTTAGTCAAGGAATTGTTAGATCTAGTCAATCCCAAGCCGATGAGATTGCTTTCAGTTAAATCGGAGCAAATCCCAATGATTTAGGATTTGGGGTTTTCTCCATTATTTAATTAATTCATCAATTAAATAATCAATATTTGATTTTTAGGGATTTTTGACTTGAGTGATGGACAAATCACTCAAAACTTAGAAAAAGTGGGTTTATGGGTTTACATGGTGCTCTTAGCTTGAAAATGAGCACCACCACGACTGAAACTGATTTCCGAGTCCACTTTTATTACAAAACCAATTTTTCCAATTAGACTATTAAAAAATATCCTAAGTTTTGTGGAAAAACTAAAATTAAAAAAACTTAAAAAAAAAAAAAAAATTAAAACCTAGGGGGAGTTAGACATGTTCATATGACTCGACCATAATGCCTAGCATGTTTATACATTGACACATAGACTCTAATAACCTCAATAGGCCTAAATGCCAAGCTGACCACCCCAACTTTGGAAGTATTGAGTGAAAAACTCAGAAATTATCAGTCGTTTATTCAACAACCAATAATAACCGAGGGCAAAAACACCCTAGGATGATTGGATTGACAAATCAAGTCTAAGAGACTGAGTCTTTTACAGACACTATCATGCTAGAACATTTTATTACAACTCCCCTATGGGGTATGAACATGTGATATAGTACAACAAGAACTTCCCAGAAGCACTTCCGAAGGTTTTCTGAAGTCCGAACAAATCATCTTTGTCCGGTTCACCAGGCTCACATGATAAAAAACCACTAAGTACAACTTAGGTGGTAACAGGGCACATATATAAACATTTCCAATACAAGTAGTACATGAGCTTTTAGATTTAGCCAACAACATCTCAAGTGACTAGGGGGAGTTCTACACAGTGCCAAACATTGGAACAACCGACCTGTTGCAGCCTAATACACACTTTATGACACGGGGAAGTCTCCAACCCGCTTTGTGTGTCCTTGGGGGCAAGTTAGAGCTGGGGACCACTGTCACCACAGTCTACCAACTCCTCCATTCAGGCCAAATCCCAACAGAGCCAAGGGGGGTAGTCCCTACAGGAAGGTTTATTAACAATTTAGTTAAAGGGATTTTATTTTATTAAGGTTACAAAATTACAAGATTAGTGCCTAGATTAAATGGAGTCAAAAGATTACAAGTTACAAACTTACAAAAGAATTTAGAATGATTATCCACAGTTGTCTAAGCTAAGCAAGATTTACAATATGAACAATATGAACAATGTAAATGAATTACACAATATGAACAAGTGCTAAAGAATGGTTCAACAAATATACAATGATAACTGAAAAGAAACAAGATATACACTGGATGAACAAGTTATTATCTCAAAGATCTAATGACAAATTGTTTTCAAGTTACAAGATTAAACAATGTTTTACTCAAGCATGCCACAATACTTTAAAGATATTATAATTAAAAGTGCAAGGTACTGAAATGAAATTGAGATGCTTGCAAGATGTACTTGTAAAATGAAGGCCTTGAAAAGCAAGGACTTTGAAGCAAATACAGAAACTGAAATGTGGGTAAGACGTTTTGCAATGTCTCTTGGTTCGTTTTAATAAATTTTATTAAAGTTGAAGTCTTTGATTAAGTTTTAGATCCGGTGGTGTGACTACCCCAATCTAGTATTTCTCAAGTCAAAGAGGGAATGCTGGTGCGCTCAAAACAGTGGAAACAAGTCCACCTGTAGCTCCCAGGTCAAACCCCAATGCCCCGGTGCTCAACAAGGAGGACGTAGAACGCCTAGAGACCCCCACGGTCTTCTACTCCAACTAGCTTCCGAGGTCACTGTTTTTAATCAACCGAAAAAATAGCAAGATGAATGCCTATTACTAAAACTCCTCTACCCCTTGTCGTATCTCGTGAGTACCCCGAAGGGTGATAACCGAGTAGAGGAACAGGGGCTAAATTTGTTGTTGGTTAATTTTAGGGGTAAATTTTAAATCTTGTAGTGGTTAAGCATGCAAGTAAATTTTTAAAACTATCAACAGGGCACAACCAAGCGGTATCCCTTATGGGATGTGCTGGTACTTGAACCCTGGACTGGTAAAGCAAATGTGTTTGGTACAGAAATATGTAAACAAACAAGGCAGCGTTATCTAATTAAATTTAAGCCCCTGCCTTTTTGCTTTTCATACCCTGATCCGAGTTCCCTAAAGGGAGATAACGGATAGGGACAGAGGATACACCGAAAGGCAAGTTGTAAAATTACTTCTTTGCAATAGAAAGTAAATCTAACTAAGTGCTTGGAAATAAAAAAAAAGAACAGAAACAGAAGAACTATTCTAAACAATTAACCTAACCACACATCAATCCCTCTAACAGAGATGGTGGGTAAACAGAAAGCAAAGACTAGATCTACTTGCAGAAAAATAAATCTAACAACTAGTGTTCTATCCTATCACTATTCTAACTTCATATACAAGATTTACAAATGATTTTAAAGAGATTTGAAGAATACCCCAAGAGTACTATTCTTTGGGGTTTACAAATGATAGAAAAGAGAGGAAAAAATGGGGGTTTGGACCCCTTTTTGCACCCAAACTTTTAGGGCCTTTTTTTCTGATGAAATTTTGGCAGCACCTCCTCCTTCCCTGTGTAAAAACCTGCAAAAAACAACGACCTACTTCGCTGGAATTTACAGCAGGAAACACTACAGAAAGTATGTTAGAAGTTAGCCCCAAAAACTCAGAAAAAACAGTGCAAAAATATGAACTTGAAACTATGTAAAACTTGAACTTTTGGTGGCCTAAAAATGGGTTTTTAGGGCCTGAAATGACAAGTAAATTGCAGATTTATAAAGCCAAACTAATCTACTATGAATAAAAGCCCTAAAACAAGGGTTTTATTCACTATACAGTGAATAAAACCTAGTTTTAAAACAGTGACAAAAATATGTGCGAAAATACAAAATACAAAATGAAACCCTGAATAAATGAATTATTTTGAAGATAAAATGCAAGATAGGTGCTTGGCCTAGGAGGCCTTCTTCCAAACCCTTGGATCTGCAAAATAACTGTGAGAAATCTACAAAATACAGCGAGAGGTGAGCAAAATAGAAAGATCTGCAAAGACCTTTGTAGATCTAGCTAAAACTACTCACAAATAGATGTAAATAACCATTCACAACTAAATCCCCTTTGCAAAGACTTTTGCAAGGGGCATCTATGCATGCATAATGAAAATAAACTCACAAATGAAAATATTATACCTCAAATTTGAAAATGGAAAGCCAACACCATGAGATAAGAGTTCCCCCAAAGATTTCACTGGATTATGGCCCAACTAGGGCAAAGCTTGATACAAAAGAGCCTCTTAGGGCTTGAGAGAGAAGAATAGAGAAGAGAGTATTTTGGCAGCATAACCATGCTCCAAAGAATGATAATCATAAAATGAGAGGAGGGGCCTCTCTTTTATAGTTGAAAAGATTTCAAACCCATTGCCAAATCAAGGGTCCAAAATATAGATCTAAACTCTAGCTCTCCTCCACCCTTAGATCTAGGTTTGTTGACTTTACAAGCGATCCACCAATCATAAGCAAGGGTGTATTTTCAAATCAATGGTTAAAAAGATTGATCCATGTCACAATGAAGCTTAACCCTTAGATCTAGGGTTTCCATGACTCAAGTGGGGCCTCCTTCGACTCAAATTTTAATTTTATCTTTAATTTTTTAATGTTTTATATTTTAATTTTTTACTTAATCTTTAATCTTTTATTTAATTTTTAATCTTTATTTTATCTTTTATTTTTTATTTTTTAATGTTTTAATCTTTTATTTTCAAGTTTTAATCTTATATTTTTTATTTTTTATTTTTAAAATTTTATTTTTTAATTTTTAATTTTCAATCTTTTTATTTAATCTTTTAATCTTTTATTTTCAAGTTTTAATCTTATATTTTTTATTTTTATCTTTTTATTTTTTAATCTTTTAATAAGACAAAAGGGGCACCCCACTTGGGAAATCTTCAAAAATTTATTTTGACCATGAGGGGGTTTATTTAAATAAAAATTAACTATGATCAGCCACCTCCCAAACTTAATTACCATGGTCTTATTTGATTTTTTCCTTCAAAATCAAATAATTTAATTTTCACCCTTGGAAATTAAATTAATTTCCTAGGAAAAAATACCTTGTCTTAACCAAATTTGGCTAACTTCCCAACTCCTTGTCAGAATGGCATGAGACTTGAACCAATGGCTTAGGGGGTGTCATACCTTTTTCATTTGCATTCATAGCCCCTATTACAAAATTCCAAGGTTCAAGAAATTACATTATTACATCGAAAATTAATTAATTAACCACCAAATGGTAAAGTTAATTAATTAAAAAAAATCAAAATAGAAATTAAAATCCTAACGAAATTCTGCAAAACTACAAGATATGGCTAGCATGGTCATGGAAAACAACTTGAAACCTTAGCCACCTCATGGGATTGATTATCAGAACGCCAATTCACCACTTTGGAGTATTTGTGAGTGAAAAACCCAACCAATTAAAATTGTTAATTAACAAAATTAACTGGAAGGGGAAAAAAACTCGGTGAAGAGGACTTCCCTGATAATAAAGTCCATGGTGACATCCTTAGAGGAATGACCCATGATGACATATAAAGTTACGTTAATTATCCGACGCAGGGGAGCGGACATTTCGTGTACAAAAGGGGTAGAATTGCCCTGCTGAGTGAAAAATCCCTAGGATTTTTCCATGGTACAAACTGCACAGGATGCACATCTTCAATGTACATGAGGTTGCCACCTAGTTGAAATAGGTGGGCAACATCTGGCTCCAACTTGGGGACGTGTGTTCGATCATCAGAGAGCATACGAGAACTCCAGACTCTGCAACCACAAATTCTCACCAATAACCAACATAAGCCCTCACGTAGAAACCAATAAATAATCAATAATGAATAAATGAAATGACGACACAATGATCATACATATATGCATAAATAATTTCAAAGAATGTAATAATACAAAGTTGTTAAAAGAATTCAAGGAAAATGGTTAGAGATACATTACAGAGAGTGTCCCTTAGGACACCAAGTATTTATCTTTTCGAAGAAAAACCTGATTTGTGGCTCGTTTGACCCTTTCCTGTTTCTTGTGACTTTGATAGTGCCTCACATCTTTGAAAATTTGCCAAAAGTCCACACTATCAAAAAACTGCTCATGCCATATTTTATTAACTTCCTTTTTTTTTATTCCATCCTTTATATTTTCCGGGAAGCTAACAAAAATAACATGATCCTTTCCACTATATACACTGTCCACATTCTGAAAAAACACTAATTCATTCTGGCATGTCTTGACTGTCTTTTCTTTTAAAACATTCTGAAAATGGTCTTACACTTTATTGACTTGAGAACTTACTACAGCCTTGGGT
The DNA here is from genome assembly GCA_001517045.1 of Pseudotsuga menziesii. Classification (NCBI taxonomy): domain Eukaryota; kingdom Viridiplantae; phylum Streptophyta; class Pinopsida; order Pinales; family Pinaceae; genus Pseudotsuga; species Pseudotsuga menziesii. The sequence goes on from LPNX011101400.1 coordinate 47,683, forward strand.
GGCTTATCCTTTTGGGCTGGAACCTTTACATTCTCTGCTACAGGAACTGATACCTTTACATTATTGATCCAACCCTCTAAATCTATACTCAAATTATTACTTGAAAATACACTTTGTTTAGAGGTAAGTTCATGGTCACATGTTTCTTCTACTTTGTCCATATTTCTAGTCATGCAAACCATGTCCTTTCTATCTTCTACTGATTCCAACAAATCTTCGTTATTGTCAAACACACATTCATGACCAACCATATTAACCTGTTCCAATCTTTCTCTAGCTGCTAACTTTTCCTTTATAATCTGAAAGAAAATGGGACAAGTCCCTTCCTCATGTGAATCATCACAAGCCCTACAATAAGGGATTATTGGATCATCAAACCAATTGTTTACTTCCATAGGCTTTGTAGGTCTTTCTTGTTCTTGATAAGGGGGTCCTTAAGGGAGACCTTTTTGCCATCTATCATTTGGCTTATGATTATTACCTTTATCTTTTTCCATGGCAACTATCTTATTATGCATGGCTGATAATTGATTAATATAGACTTCTTCCATTTGCTTAATCAATCGGGCGAGCTCTTTGATAGAGTCACCTTGGTGTTCCTGGTTTTCAACTTTCTTAACTTTATCTGACTTTGAAGACCCAAGAACATTTGATTTCCCCGAATCTTGCATATTCTTATCTATTTTAATAGCTTTGTCTTGTGCCTCCCTAACATTTGTAGGCTCTTTATCCCTTAGCTGGTATCTCATTTCCCCTTCAAAAGATTGAACGTAGAAAATTAAGATGGCCTTTTCAGGAGGCTTAATATCTTGAGGGAGACTCTTAACCAATTCATTAAATCTTCTGTTAAATCCTTCCACTGTTTCATTATTTTCCTTATGGCTAGAGTGCAAGGCAGTTAACAAGGAATGGTGATCCCTCTTATCTCCCCATTTATCATTAAAAGCTTCAATGATTCCCTTAAGGTCTTTAAACGTGTGTTATCATCATGTTCCATAAACCAATCAATGGCCTCTTCCTCTAAGGACAAAACAAAGAGTTTCATCTTCACATCCTCATGGTTGTGTGCTATACACCATCTTGCAATACATAAATTGAAATTTCTGATGTGGGCTTTAGCACTTGTAACATTGTCTCCTTGAAAAGAAGGCAACTTATCTATAGCTTTCTCTGGAACTTCATGAGGGTAACCAACAATTTTAGAGAAATCACATGGTCTATAATAATTATTCATTGTTCAGGTTGGTTTACTTAGGTAAACAACAAAGGCATATTAGAAATTGGCTTCTTCTCCAAGACTTGTAAAGATTCTACAAGGAGCAAGTTTGTTTAACTTCCTCCAAAAGCCTTTTCAGGATCTAAGAGGGAGCTAAGCAAACCAAAGGGCTCCAGGTAGAATACTTTACTATATATTTTGAAGTGAAGTCGCCACTTGGAGAACAAGTAAACTTTCAATATGGGTAAAAGAACGAAAAGAAAAAAGAAAAAGAAAAAGAAAAAATAAAAATTTAAGGTTATTTCAAAATTTTTATTAACACTTTAAAAACGAATTAAATTGAAGAATTAAAGAATTAGATCTAAAATTATTTAATTAATGTCAAGACCAAGGACAAAAGACTTGTCCCCGGCAATGACGCCAAAGATGTTGCCGCCTAATACACACTTTATGACACGGGGAAGTCTCCAACCCGCTTTGTGTGTCCTTGGGGGCAAGTTAGAGCTGGGGACCACTGTCACCACAGTCTACCAACTCCTCCGTTCAGGCCAAATCCCAATAGAGCCAAGGGGGGTAGTCCCTACACGAAGGTTTATTAACAATTTAGTTAAAGGGATTTTATTTTATTAAGGTTACACAATTACAAGATCAGTGCCTAGATTAAATGGAGTCAAAAGATTACAAGTTACAAACTTACAAAAGAATTTAGAATGATTATCCACAGTTTTCTAAGCTAAGCAAGATTTACAATATGAACAATGTAAATGAATTACACAATATGAACAAGTGCTAAAGAATGGTTCAACAAATATACAATGATACCTGAAAAGAAACAAGATATACACTGGATGAACAAGTTATTATCTCAAAGATCTAATGACAAATTGCTTTCAAGTTACAAGATTAAACAATGTTTTACTCAAGCATGCCACAGTACTTTAAAGATATTATAATTTAAAGTGCAAGGTACTGAAATGAAATTGAGATGCTTGCAAGATGTACTTGTAAAATGAAGGCCTTGAAAAGCAAGGACTTTGAAGCAAATACAGAAACTGAAATGTGGGTAAGACGTTTTGCAATGTCTCTTGGTTCGTTTTAATAAATTTTATTAAAGTTGAAGTCTTTGACTAAGTTTTAGATCCGGTGGTGTGACTACCCCAATCTAGTATTTCTCAAGTCAAAGAGGGAATGCTGGTGCGCTCAAAACAGTGGAAACAAGTCCACCTGTAGCTCCCAGGTCAAACCCCAATGCTTCGGTGCTCAACAAGGAGGACGTAGAACGCCTAGAGACCCCCCATGGTCTTCTACTCCAACTAGCTTCTGAGGTCACTGTTTTTAATCAACCGAAAAAATAGCAAGATGGATGCCTATTACTAAAACTCCTCTACCCCCTGTCGTATCTCGTGAGTACCCCGAAGGGTGATAACCGAGTAGAGGAACAGGGGCTAAATTTGTTGTTGGTTAATTTTAGGGGTAAATTTTAAATCTTGTAGTGGTTAAGCATGCAAGTAAATTTTTAAAACTATCAACAGGGCACAACCAAGCGGTATCCCTTATGGGAGGTGCTGGTACTTGAACCCTGGACTGGTAAAGCAAATGTGTTTGGTACAGAAATACGTAAACAAACAAGGCAGCGTTATCTAATTAAATCTAAGCCCCTGCCTTTCTGCTTTTCATACCCTGATCCGAGTTCCCTAAAGGGAGATAACGGATGCGGACAGAGGATACACTGAAAGGCAAGCTGTAAAATTACTTCTTTGCAACAGAAAGTAAATCTAACTAAGTGCTTGAAAAAAAAAAAAAGAACAGAAACGGAAGAACTATTCTAAACAATTAACCTAACCACACATCAATCCCTCTAACAGAGATGGTGGGTAAACAGAAAGCAAAGACTAGATCTACTTGCAGAAAAATAAATCTAACAACTAGTGTTCTATCCTATCATTATTCTAACTTCATATACAAGATTTACAAATGATTTTAAAGAGCTTTGAAGAATACCCTAAGAGTACTATTCTTTGGGGTTTACAAATGATAGAAAAGAGAGGAAAAAATGGGGGTTTGGACCCCTTTTTGCACCCAAACTTTTAGGGCCTTTTTTTCTGATGAAATTTTGGCAGCACCTCCTCCTTCCCTGTGTAAAAACCTACAAAAAACAGTGACCTACTTCGTTGGAATTTACAGCAGAAAACACTACAGAAAGTATGTTAGAAGTTAGCCCCAAAAACTCAGAAAAAACAGTGCAAAAATCTGAACTTGAAACTATATAAAACTTGAACTTTTGGTGGCCAAAAAATGGGTTTAGGGCCTGAAATGACAAGTAAATTGTAGATTTATAAAGCCAAACTAATCTACTATGAATAAAAGCCCTAAAACAAGGGTTTTTTTCACTATACAGTGAATAAAACCTAGTTTTAAAACAGTGACAAAAATATGTGCGAAAATGCAAAATACAAAATGAAACCCTGAATAAATGAATGGATCTTGAAGATAAAATGCAAGATAGGTGCTTGGCCTAGGAGGCCTTCTTCCAAACCCTTGGATCTGCAAAATAACTGTGAGAAATCTACAAAATACAGCAAGAGGTGAGCAAAATAGAAGGATCTACAAAGACCTTTGTAGATCTAGCTAAAACTACTCTCAAATAGATGTAAATAACCATTCACAATTAAATCCCCTTTGCAAAGACTTTTGCAAGGGGCATCTATGCATGTATAATGAAAATAAATTCACAAATGAAAATATTATACCTCAAATTTGAAAATGGAAAGCCAACACCATGAGATAAGAGTTCCCCCAAAGATTTCACTGGATTATGGCCCGACTAGGGCAAAGCTTGATACAAAAGAGCCTCTTAGGGAGTGAGAGAGAAGAATAGAGAAGAGAGTATTTTGGCAGCATAACCATGCTCCAAAGAATGATGATCATAAAATGAGAAGAGGGGCCTCTCTTTTATAGTTGAAAAGATCTCAAACCCATTCCCAAATTAATGGTAAAAAAGATAGATCCATGTCACAATGAAGCTTAACCTTTAGATCTAGGGTTTCCATGACCCAAGTGGGGCCTCCTTTGACTCAAATTTTAATTTTATTTTTAATTTTTTAATCTTTTATATTTTAATCTTTTACTTAATCTTTAATCTTTTATTTAATTTTTTATTTTTTATTTAATTTTTAATCTTTATTTTATCTTTTATTTTTTATTTTTTAATATTTTAATCTTTTATTTTCAAGTTTTAATCATATATTTTTTATTTTTATCTTTTTATTTTTTATGTTTTAAATTTTATTTAAATTTTATTTTTTAATTTTTAATTTTCAATCTTTTTAGTTAATTTTTTAATCTTTTATTTTCAAGTTTTAATCTTATATTTGTTATTTTTATGTTTTTATTTTTTAATCTTTTAATAAGACAAAAGGGGCACCCCACTTGGGAAATCTTCAAAAATTTATTTTGACCATGTGGGGGTTTATTTAAATAAAAATTAACTATGATCAACCACCTCCCAAACTTAATTACCGTGGTCTTATTTGATTTTTTCCTTCAAAATCAAATAATTTAATTTTCACCCTTGGAAATTAAATTAATTTCCTAGGAAAAAATACCTTGTCTTAACCAAATTTGGCTAACTTCCCAATTCCTTGTCAGAATGGCATAAGACTTGAACCAATGGCTTAGGGGGTGTCATAGATTTTTCATTTGCATTCATAGCCCCTATTACAAAATTCCAAGGTTCAAGAAATTACATTATTACATCGAAAATTAATTAATTAACCACCAAATGGTAAAGTTAATTAATTAAAAAAAATCAAAATAGAAATTAAAATCCGAACGAAATTCCGCAAGACTACAAGATATGGCTAGCATGGTCATGGACAACAACTTGAAACCTTAGCCACCTCATGGGATTGATTATCAGAATGCCAATTCACCACTTTGGAGGATTTGTGAGTGAAAAACTCGACCAATTAAAATTGTTAATTAACAAAATTAACTGGAAGGGGAAAAAAAACTCGGTGAAGAGGACTTCCCTGATAATAAAGTCCATGGTGACATCCTTAGAGGAATGACCCATGATGACATATAAAGTTACGTTAATTATCCCACGCAGGGGAGCGGACATTTCGTGTACAAAAGGGGCAGAATTGCCCTGCTGAGTGAAAAATCCCTAGGATTTTTCCATGGTACAAACTGCACAAAATGCACATCTTCAATGTACATGAGGTTGCCACCTAGTTGAAATAGGTGGGCAACATGACCAAAATGATTTAGGCATACAATCCAACTAACCAAAGGCAAGTTCTGTCACCAACTCAGAGCCGCAACACACTAAGAACAGGGAGGTTTGTCCAACAAAAGGTTCCAGCGGGGAAATGTCCTCCATGCCATAAGTCAAGCAGTAAGTTGGGTTAAAAACAAAACTGGAAGGTAACGGATGGGTGGAGTCAGTGAAAGATGAAGCCAACACTAGCAAGCCAAAGAATGGTGGGAATGACTACCTCTATTCTCCCTAGGGAGGGTAAAACCAATGAATATAGATCAGGAACTTTCAAGTCTAAGTAGGGACACCAATACATAAAACAAATACATCCAAGTCCATATATTTATGACCGCCAGATCATGACACTAAATGCTAGTATATGTCACAAAGATGAGTATAAGAGTAATGATAACCATAACACAATAAAATAAATGTTGAGTCATAACCATGCAAATAATCCATCTGAACCATCATCTGTCCAATGAGAAAACACTAGAAGCAATCTGGGCATCACTAACTACTCTGCAAATGACTAAATGGCTACATCAGTCCTCGAATCTGAGTGTCCTGAGACCCAGTCTTGACATGGGAGAGTATAATAGTCCACTAAAAAAATAATGATCCGTCAAAACTGCTCATCCCAGCATCTCATATGTAAGAGATCTCGCTGAAAAATAGAATATGGTAGCCTGGCTACTATATATGTGATAACAATGACCACAGTGATCCTGTAGACCTGCTAATCAACACCTGTAGTACACTGCACCACACTGTGTTAAAGTTAGTGTAGTTGCGAGACCCATTCTCAGGGAGGATGGTATCCTAGTCAATTAACTAGGGCAAAGAAAGACCCTAGAAGGTACCCTAGGGTCCCCAGTAGTCTCTTGGGGTTTTTGGTCTGGGACCAAGCAGGTTGATGCCATGGCAAAGCCCCTAGCATGTTGCTAGGGCCCTTATGTGCTTCTAGGGTATTTTGGTCTCGGACTAGGGACACGATGTCCAAGTAGATCCTGTAGGTAGAGGCAGAGACATATTCTGATTTGGGACCAGGGACACTATGTCCAAGTAGGTCCTGCAAGTAGTTGATGAACTTTAAGTCTAGGATTGAAGCTCAGCTTAGTACTGAGGACCACTCTCCTGGAGAATGGAGGACCTGGTCGGGGTCAAGGGGTTGATCAACATGATTCAGTTTGGGGTTGAAAATCAGCCTAGGGCTGAGAGTCATTCTTTAAGAATGGACAATGATGATGTGTGATGTCCTATCTCTTAATTGTTACTACTAGGTTTCTCATCAAGCGATTGGCCACCCCTTGATGGTGTCCCTAGCACCTAACCCTTAGGAGCAGTATTGAGGACCAAAGGATCGTACCATCCGGTTTGGATCTTCCCTTATACAGTGATGATAAAATATATGAAACAATGTACCTTGAGAGAGAAAAGATTAATGTCCTTGGTCTTGTTGGTCCTATAGGTTAAGAGTAAATGTTGGTCCACCTTGATCTAGTGGGTATGTGAGTTGTTTTATTGTGACTCCTTTTGGTTGACTCTTGGTCCTTTGTCTTACTTGGTCCTAGAACTCTTTTGTTTGTGTACTTTTGTTATGATGACTTTTTCCTTATGAGTTTTATTTTTGGTACACTAACCTAAGTTCCTTTTATTTTGGTTTGTCCCATTTAGTTTATGGTTTTATGATCTTTGGACCATTTGTTTACTTTATGGTTTTATAACCATTGGACCACTTATTTACTTTATGTTTTATTTTATTAATCCTGTGGACCTTTTTAGCCTATGGTTTTATGTTATCACCATTAGACTATTCATTTTTATGTCTTTTATTTGGACCTTTGTTATACTACCCCAAGTCATTTTTATTTTATAAGTTTTACTTTATTAAACCTTTAGACCATTGGTTATGATTTTATCTTGGACCATTTTTTTATTTGACCTATGGTACCTATCTTAAGGATAGTCAAGGTTATAAAGTTGACCCGTGTGATCTATCCTTCTATGCTCAGCTAGCTGCGTTTCTATGAGCTGCATAACCGGGTATCACTTAGAGTGATCGTGTTTCCTCTGTTGCTCACCGGGTCTACTCTGTTGTTCCCGCGTGATTGTTTCCTTCGCATGACTACAATCCCTTCCTTGGTGTGACTTTTCCCATCTCCCACCTGCGCGGCTATGTATTTACTCTTAGCAAGACAATTCACTCTTCTCCTTTGTGACCGTGAGTACCCTGCTCCAGCGTGATCTGCCCTAGTGTGACCACAACATGACCATCTGTTGTTTATCAGCGTGAATGTCCTCTGCGTGATGCTTCCTCCGCGGGATGCTTCTTCCACGTACTCTACGTGACTGCGCCTCCGTATGATTGCTTCCTCTGCATGTTTGCAGGTCTATACCTCTGTGTGACTTCCTCATCCGCATGACTGTTCATCTGCGAGACTGGTTCTCTACGTGACTATGGGTGTGTGTGCATTCTCCCTTGCAGCAGTGTGACCGCCTTCTGTACCAGCGTGAACTTTTCTTCCTTGCAACATCGTGACTGATATCTGTTGCAGCATGATCTTTCTCCCTTGCAGCCTTACTACTCTCCCTTGCAGCTATCTGTTGCAACGTGATCTTTCTCCCTTGCAGTGGGACAGCTTTGTCATTACTCAACGTGAATGTTTTGTCTTTACTCAACAGACTTTGGTTCACCTCCTAGTGTGAAGTTTATCTTTGACTTTGTGTCACTGCTCCGTATGATTGTGGGTATCTATTGAGTTTGACTATGTGTCTCTGCACAACGTGACTGTACTGGGTATGCCTGTGTTGTTAAAGTATGAGTATTGAATTGAAGTCTCTCTTCTTGCTGACTAAGAATTTGAGGTTTGTTTCCTTCTGCTTTAAGCCTCTCTCTCAAGGTACGACATTTGTTTACTCAGTTAACCTATCCCCACAGTGATAAGATCAACTAAAGTATCTGAGTATAAGGCTGATTCAAATAATGGTTATGATTCTTTACTGCTGATATCTCATGTACATTACTTTATCATGTTGTTATTGTACATGGCATTTGATGAATCTCAAGGACCAACTGTAACGCAGTGACTAATGGAGCGTTAAGTTGAAAGAGTTGAAAATTATGTTTGTTTTATTACAGTTTAAATTTATTAGAGCAATAGCATTCTGAATCTGATTTGATAATTATGTTTACTGATTAAAGTTTATTACTTATGTTAAATACTCCTCTAACCCTAAAACTTCAACACACTGCACAACAACTGTCACTGCTGACCACTACTCATCAACTGTCACTGCTCATCATTTGACCACTACTCATAAACTTACCACTGCACCACTTCTGTACCAATAGCTTGTATCAACAACCTGTGAAAAACAATATGTCTAATCAATCTGTTGCTCACATCATCCGAATCAGTCAATCTGAGTCTAACCAACTACTCATCAAACTCATTCCTCTTGTGTCAAACCAACTACTCATACAAATCATCCAGTGTGAATCAGAGCAACTGCACATAAGGCAACTTGTGCCAATCTTGCCTGACTAAACCAACCTTTACCAAGCTGCTTGTGTACCTTGCCAAATCAATCATATACTTGTGTTAATCTAATCAAGTGCTTTGACAATCAACCTTCTTATTTGGCCTAGTTCATCAAGTAAGAGACAAATTTGAGCAACCAAGAGACTTCACATATGGTCAACCAAACCTTGTCCAATCACATTCAATTCAATGACACACCACAACCAACCTCAATCGCAGTCAAGGAAGACTTGACAGTTAAACATGATAAACCTCAACCAACCAACTTCAATCAAGAAGATAAAAGATTTAACCAATTATGTCAAACTCAGTGAATCTCTTAACATCTTAGAGACAAATTGATTTTTCACTCCATTCAAATCAAGTCATCAAATCAAACAAATATCAAGCAATTAATCCCTTACAATACTATCAAAGGTTGTCATTAACAATCAATAATGATCCAACTCCACTTATGTCAAAGACACAATGATCAACACTTGTCAAACTAGTTTTCAAAGAAAACACTTAGGTTGATCAAAGAAATCACTTAGGTTGATCAAAGAAATCACTCACAAGATCTATTGCTTACATGTCGACTTCTCATTCATTACTACATTATACAGCAGTCAAGATAAACACCAAGATCTATGCCAACAATATCCAAGATAATCATCAAGATCTATTTCAAGATCACATCAAGATATATGCCAAGATAACCATCACCATAGCGTCCATAACATATTCAAAGACTTGAAATAGATATACCAATATAGAGGCTCAAATACTAAGATCAAAGATGAACTCTATCCATGAGAGACATGTGCCATCACAAGAGAAAACCAGAAGCATGGACCATACATTTTCAAAGATCACAATACGAAGAAACAATAGACAAACCAAATGAAACTCTAGATCATTTCATCACATAGCCCTTGCAACAAGCTTTCCATCAAGCCAAGAATTTTGTAATTCTGATTCAATATGAGAACATTATGTCAATTTTAGTGATTCTCTTCAAGTCTCAAAGATCCCAAAAATTTCTCTTCCACAAAGTTTTGCACTTTTCTCCAAGAGTTGCGAAATACCAAAGAGAGGTTGATTGATGAAGGATTTCTTAACATGTCTGGCCGACTTGTAGTAGTTTTAATTAACTGGGCTATTGTGGTCACATATATAGTAACTGGGCTACTTTTGTTCCTGTGCAGTTCTTTAAGCCAGTCCTTTACTATGAGATGAACAGATGATGAGCCACCAGTTGATGATCTCCCACTTTCAACAGATCTAGAGTATCCAGATTGACCAGTTGTATGCCATGACTGAGCCTCATGACCCCAGATTCGATGATTGAGTTAGCCATTCTTTCATGATCCAGAGCAGAGATTATTTAGAGTGCCCATGATATGTAGCAACAACAGTTGTTTCAGTGATCTTCAGAATGGTTTTAGATCCAAGGCAGGGATATGACCTAGATGATATTATGGTTTGTGCATTTGGATTTTGATGTTGCTCTGTTATCTATTTTAGCAGTGAGACTTGGTTGATATTGATTATATGCTGGGAATACTTTACCTTGGTGTTACTTGGAATCTAAAGGATAAATGATCTAGCTGTTATGTCTGAGATATTCTTTTGTATACTCCTTGGCCTTGCCCTACTCCTAGTATGGATTTTGTTTTTTTCCCTTTAGGGATATAACTTGCTAGTCTTGGCACCATCTCCACTGTCTCCGTCCATCCGTTGCCTTACCTTGTTGTTGATTAACCTTGACTTGTAACTTGACTAGTGACATCTAAGATTACCCCCACCTTCATCTCTATGTTGGAATATGTCTCCATGTATAAATTGTGTATCGGTGTTGGTTTATGTGTTGCTTGTCAGAGGGAATGTCTACCTCTAGGTCTTGAACACAAGTAGTCCTACCAAAGAAGTGTTTTTAGACACTAAGGCATTGAAGCTTAAAGTTATTCTAAATGGATGCCCTGCTTGCAAAATAAAAGACACTATTGCAAATAAAAGTAAATCTAGCCAGTTGCCAAGAGATGAGCATTCATCCGTTGTATGGTGTAAAGCTCATTTATCCCCACACGGTATCAGGGTAAGGGAAGCCACTCAACGCTGAGCCTTAGTAATTTTTGGAAGCCCAGAAGGCTTTCCAGGGCACCTGCTCTTGGAGGCTGGCAAGTTAGTAACAAGAAATAAAGTTGATGGCTAGAGACTGAGCACTCATTCTTTGTATAATGTACGACTCATTTGCCCCCATAGGGCAATAGGGAGAGACTGACCCCAGAAGGTTATGTCTTTGTCATTTTCTGGAAGCCCAAAAGGCTTATCAAGGCACCTACCTTTAGAGGTTAACTAGTGTAATAATACTGTGCAAATAAAGTATATAAATGTTGCTTGTCTGGAGTCTAGTGGAGCCTTCTCATTATTCCACCCATTTGTGAGACTCTGTCATTCCCTATTGTTCACCTAGTCCAACTTATGTGTTGTGTGGATCCCCTTGTCCTTTAGCCCAGGTGCTTACAATGTCGAGTTATCAAGTCATCCCCTTGGGCTTACTTGGTTTTAGTTCCCTTCACTCTTGACTAGAAAAATGGCTAAATCTATAAATGAGTATACACTGGAGGCTCTTGTTTAAAGCAACGAATCGTTTTGATTTAGAGTATTATATATGTATTGTGCTTATACTTGCCAACATAATCTAGTTGTACTTGAGTCATACTGCTAGCATAGATAATTGAGCATGCATGTCCATTTTGTACTTTGTAGTATCAGAGTTTAACACTTGGGTCATCTTTTGATCAATCTTGACCTGGTCAACCCAGTGTGGACCAAGCTAGGAGCAGGGTCTAGGATGAGTTTTAGATCGATGGTTTTGGATGATGATTATTTATGGTTTACAGGTGTCCATGAGATATATTCATGCTTCAAATGGTGATTTGCTATGATGGCTTGTATTATTTTTATGATTATCAACATTTATAGGCTTAATTATTATTATGGATGAGGCCTCTAATGTAACTTTGTGATGGACATATTGTGTATGAGTACACATTCCTAGTTGATTTGGACATTCTGATTCGATTGGTGCAGCTGGTTTTCAGTTTTAGGCAGTTACAGGGCATATATGGGTCTCTTGGTCTTTTTGCAGCAGATTTGCCATGGGAAAATAAAAATAGAACACTATGGAGAATAGTGAGATCTCCTAGGGCGCCATAGGGAATCTTGGGGTGTAGGCAGTTGATTGTACCATACTACCATGGTGCTAGATCCATCTGTGCAGTCATTTGGCTTCAGTTTTTGGTTCCTTGTGAGATATTGGCTATTTTATGTTCCCATGGCAACATTTTAATAATAAAAAATGGCTAATGAGGAAATCGATTTGGGTAATTGAGGCAAAGGAATGGCATGAAATTGGTCCGAGACATAGTGTTTGGGTCACATTCATCATCCGACATCAACTCCACTTCCCCTGGGTCCACATTTCCTTGATTTTCTCAGATGGAGGGCATTTTGATGTATTATTGAGGGAGATGTTCCAGTGATTTCACTCTTGATATTATTTGCCACCACATCTTGTTGTTGTGCCATGGGGAAATGCTAGTGAAGGATGTTATAACCTCCTAGCCCCACCATGTTACTCTGTGGTTATTTATCATATTTTATGTGGTGTGCCCCCTCATCAGGCAATTTTATTGATGCACCCTGTTATCCACTTTTTTGTACCATAGTTGGGTCACATGAGGAGCCATCGGTTGACAGACTTGTTCAAAGTCTAATTCCAGTGTATCAGTTGATCCGTCTGCTTGTCTAGCCAATATTGGCTAGTTACTTTTTTATTTGAGTAATTTTGACCATGGCCCCGCGGGGTTTGTAATAAATGTGCTAGTAGGGTATTTTTTCAGTGGTTCGGTCTCCTGAGACATAGAATCTCAAATAAGGTATTCCAGGGAGTTTTTTTCCCTTGACAATTATGCTTTGCCTTCAACCAAGTATAACTGACGAGGTTTTCTCCTGCTTCCTCCAAAGCTGGAATGTCCGATGTTGAATTCTGGGCCTTGGGGGGTTATTAGAGCCCAACTGAGTGTTATAAACCTACTAGACATTATTTAGGTAGATCATGGTCATGTCCTAAGTCATCTGGACACATAAAGAATTTTCGAAAAAATCTTTTTTGAACAGTGAAAAATTATTTCTTAATTTTTAATTACTTTTCCTAAGTTTTTTGGGTTAATTTTTCCATTAATTAAATGGAAAAAACCCGTTCGTGGTAAATAAGTCATCTGAACTCAGAATTCAGTGATTGAAGGTTCTAACCTTGAGCCAAAAATCATTCTTGATCAGCCAGCCAGTCAAAACCAACTTTCAGATCAGCAATCGGACACATAATGCCTTTTTACTCAAAAAAGTCAGTTTTGAGTAAAAAAAATGATTTTTAGTAAAAAAATTATTTTTATTAAAAAATGATTTTTATTAAAAAAATGATTATTTTGGAGAAAACTAAAACTCTCCAAATTAATCCATTTTCAGTAAAATAAAAGGCTAAATGACATCTCATGGAACACTTATGATGATTGGAGTTATCATAACTCAGCTTCAGTCATCATTAAGAGAGCAATTAATTTATTATCAGTTATCAGACATGTCATCTCCAGCTAAAGATGAGATGGAGAGCTCTCATTGGTCCGATGATTTGATTGAGGTGAAGACTGAAGCTTACACCATCAGTAGGCTTCCCAAACCTAACAAAGTAGGTTTCCAAACCTAGCAGGCAGCTTTCCCATGCAACAGGGTTGGTTTTAGGGTTTTAGCACTCTCTCATTGTAATAAATAGAGGCTCTTTCAGCTCTATCAGGATGGATCTTTATGCAAAGAACCTTTGGTGAATTACTGTAATGCTTGTTGGTTTTGCAACCGTATAATAAATTTTAAGGCTTTGGAGGCATACATGGTGTGTGAATGTGGATGAACAATTGGCAAATGAGGTGAAATGTTTCAATTTTTGTCCTTTATTGCTTAGAATTGGATAATAGCTCGTGCTTTAGAAGGCTTCTATAAGCACGTAAGATTGATCATTTGATGTTACAATTTGATCTTTTATGGTTTTGTTTCAATGAATTAAAGTAGCATCGATTATTCAGTTGTATGACATGCTCTTTACATTTTTATTTACCAAACATACATGATCTAATCCATTGTTTGCAAGTATTGAGTTGAAATTGTGCAGGTCATCTCATTGAAACGAGTAGGAGTTTGAGCTCAGGTGCATCCTCTCCTCTCGAAACCAAGGAAACTTCCAAATTTTCAAGATCCAAAAGAATCCAAACCCCATCAAAGTACCACAGGTTTGAGTGTTTCTTTCATATTATTCATTTCTCAAATTTTTATAAAATCTTTATTTCCTTGGGATTAGGGCACGTTTTGGCTAAAGTGAACATTCATTCGCTTAGCCTTTGCCCCAGTTGGCTGCCCTCTTTCTTTTTTGCAGCTTTTTAGGCCTTCTTTTTGCAGCCATTCCTTCCCTTAGTTTGCTGTCCACTTTTCCCCACTTTTTACCCTTTTGGACAGCCCTCTTTTGCCTCCTTTTTCCACTTTTTGCAACCTTTTTCCATCCTTTTTTTGGGCCATCTTTTGGGTTGTACTTTCAGCTTTTTAGGCTTTTTATTTGCAGCCTTTCCTTCCTTTTGTTCGCTGTCCACTTGTCCACATTTTCACCCTTTTGGACAGCCTTCTTTTGCCTTTTTGTTTCCACTTTTTGCAGCCCCTTTCCATCCTCTTCCTCAACCATCTTTTGGGTTGTACTTTCAGCCTTTTTTACCCTCATTTACAGCCCTCTTTCTCTGATTTGCAACCCTTTTTCTCCCTTAGTTTCCAGCCTTCTTTGACTTGCCTTTTGTCCTCTTTTAACTCCTTTTCCCCCTCTCTTGCCTTGCCTTTCTCTTTTCTCCTCTCCCTTCTTTTCGGTAAGTTTGGGTAGTTGTTTTTATCTAGTTTGTAGATTTATTTTCAAGTTATTTTTTATCAACTAATCCTATTTCAGAAGATTTTTGTTGCTGGAGACAGTTTGGGTAGTTGTTTTTATCTAGTTTGTAGATTTATTTTCAAGTTATTTTTTATCAACTAATCCTATAACAAGTGTATGTCTAGAGCTCTTAGTTTCAGGCAGGTGAAGGAGAGCCTAAAGGCCACAGGCAAGCAAGGAGTGCAAAAGAACAAAAATACTCTCTCCCTCTTCTCTCAATCCCCTTCTCTACCTGTTCTTCCAAGAAGCAAAGAACACATCATCATTGTAAAAAAACTAATAAAAAGGGCTACTGGGAGCAAGTCTCCTTTCTTTTATACTTCCCCTATTTTGGCGAAGGGTGTTGTGTCATTTTTCATGATTTTTTAATGTAGTTTCCTTTAAACAATTCGCTTAGTTCTTTGCTTATTCTTAGTTTCCATTTTTTGCTAATTGCTAGTTGTTCCTTAGTATAAACACAAATTGCTAGATTTATTATTGCATTTTGGTATCTTGTTATATAATTGTCAAATCATAAAAAGAATCAAAGTCTCTTGAACCACTGTCATAAGACGGGGTCAAGAGTGCTCTCTGTCGAAGAGTCTAATTAATTGTTTTAATAAAATCTTCAATGCACATACCCCTTTAATTAATTAACTCTCTTCCCTCCTTGCCGGAGTATGCTCTGACCGATCCTAGATCG
>LPNX011101400.1:64223-125692 GCA_001517045.1 Pseudotsuga menziesii
TTGTTGCTGGTGTGTAATCGGCGAACAACACACCCCCTTCTATTTTTGAGTTGATCCATGTATTATGTATTCGGCTAATCTTAGTTGTAGATTAGGATGATATTATATTTTGATCTTGACTCTTGATCGTTTTGGATCTAGGTTTTATGTACTTGAGAGATCTATATATTGAGATGCTCTCTCATTTGTAAAGGGACTTTCGGCTCTTGAGCTCTTGGAATAATAAAATATTTTGCAAAACCCTTGGAAGCTTTGTCAAAAATCTTGGTGTGTGGAGATTGGAAAGTCTTGTTCTCTTTAGCATTCTTGCGGATCTATATATTTCTAATTTTCTTTTGCAAATTGCCATCCACTTGGTGAAGGAAGCGATTTGGGTAGGGGTGCTATTGTGACGAAGCTCCATAACATTCTCTCAAATTGCCATTGGTTCAGGGAGTATATTTATTGTGTCTTGGGGCAATCTTGATGTTCTTTGATTCATCTTTCTTTGCCATTTCATTTATCTTTTTGCAAATTGATTCTCATTGAAGATCTCTTTTGTAGGAGGAGGGAGCGCTTGGCATCTTGGAGGATTAGCGATTTCACTTGGAGAGGCATAAAAAATGCTTGTAATCGATTGGAGAGGCAAGATCATCATCATACAAGGTTGTGGCAAGTATTTCCAGGTACTTTTGCATTTGATTTATTTTTCTTGGGCTTAATCCAATTTGTCACCATAAAACCCTCTTTCTTCAAACCCTAGTTTTGTAGATCTGATAGATCCGGTGAGTTTTTGATGACGACCATGAAAACCCACTTGGAGATTGTTGAATAAACCCTAGATCTCGAATTTCACATAAATCAGACTCCATTTTCCCTAGGATCTAGAAGTAGTCTCTCTAGGTGGGGTCGCCCACTTTGGGTGAGTGGCCAAATCTTCAGATCTATCAGTTGGGTATGCTTGAACCCACTTGATTTTCATAGATCTATCCTTCAAGTGTCTCGATCTAGTCACTCCTTGCCCCGATCTACTTCTTTGGGTTCACCATGTCCACTTTTGCATAAACCCTAGGTGGGTCCCATTAGGATTTCCATTCCTGTGGCTAGATATTTTCAGATCTATCAGTTGGGTATGCTTGAACCCACTTGATTTTCACAGATCTATCCTACAAGCATCCTGATTTAGTCATTTCATGCCTTTATCTACCTCTTTGTGTACACTTCGTTTGCTTTTGCATAAAATCCTAAGTGGGTCATTTAGGTTTGTCTTGTATGTGGCTAGATCTTTCTAGATCTACGTTGCTTAACTCATTGTGGTATTTTCCTTATCAAGTTGGGTCATCTTCCCTATTCTCTAAACCTCCCCAACTTCACTTTAACTCCTATACCACATCTATTTCCTAGATCTAGACTACCTCACTAATTATCTCTCTTCTATCCATTACTTACCCTTAGGAGTATCTTGAGTAGGTTTGCTAGCCCTGTTAGGCTAGTAGGGTGCCCCCCTTGGTCATTCTACAGATTGATCTAAAGCGACAAGATCTCGTCCGGTGTGAGAACTAGCCTTCATCCGTATTGGAAGAGGCCCTTGCGGTGTCATTAGTTAGCTACCTCACCTCTACCGTCTTGGATGGGATACCTTTAGTGGGTAGCTACACATCGTGTGATAACAATTACCATATATCATCATGGCATCAACATCAAGCAAAGTCTTCATCATGTATTCCTTGAAGCATGTCATCATCAACAATGGATTCTTTAATCTTTAATGACATTTTCAAGGAAGAAGGACATCATGAGAACAACATATCCTGTGCATGTATAATGGCTTCACTATATATCTTCATCACCATAAGAGTACCAACACCCCAAAAGAGGGGTACAAAGACCTCACCACTAGCTTTCAACACCTTATGGGGTTCATATCCATGATCACAAGGCTACAACATGCCAATGACCATATAGCGTCCAAGGGCCATCAAGCCACTTCAACAAGTAATCATGTTAAATGACCACAAAATGGGGCATTTCTTCTTGACAAGGGCTTCAACAAGCTAATACATCAAGTAAGAGCAAGGGTCAACTACATTAGGGTTTGAAAGACCAAACAACCATACAACCAACCTACCACATTACCACAATAGGTACAAGGAGACACAAAGACTATAGAGGGGACCAAGATACAACTTAGGGTCACTCAACAAAGCCAATGGGTAACCATGGATTTTGCCACTGTTCGAAGGCCTCTAAGGGCTTCAAGCTTGGGCCTGGACAACCACAAAAGGACTCCTTTGACTTTGACAACTATACAAATAATACACACAAACCCTTAACTCTCAAGGGCTCCATAGGAGGCACAAAGACCAATACAACCACGAACTCTACCAGGAATTGTTGGCATCAATGAAAACTTAATCAACAATCTCCCCCTTTGTCATTGATGACAACACCAAAGCTCCCTTTTAGAATATGCTCCTCTTGTAACATTTTATCTCCCCCTTTGGCATCAATGGCAAACGGAACATCCTTTGACAACACTGCTCCCCTTGTTAACAATTTACCTTCCTTCTTAAAACAACTTTTCTTTGTCTTTGCATCAAAGGTAATGAGTACTTCCTTTGGCAATACCAATCCCCCTATCATTAGCCACTGTTGATATTTTGATGAACTTTTATTTTGTCACAAGGATACTACTGTTGATTTGAATTCATATGCTGGTAATCAAGTACATTTGATAGTCTTCAACATAGTATTGGTTTTTTCCCAAAATTTTCATTATTTTTGTTTTGTTCAATGGGGCAATCTACTAACTTTCTTCTCCATAGTTTAGTAGGTTGATGGTTGTTCATGTCATTCGATTGAATTTTGCTTTGTTCTCCAAACTTAAACTTGTCCCCGCATACTGCAATGTTTTGCAAGATGATCATAATGATAGCAATTGTAACACTGAACGGAAGACCCACCTTGATTTCTTCTTGGTGTGATTTTGTCATGAGATCTGCAATGGATGGCTTTGTGACCATAGTTATTGCACTTGTAACAGTAGCCATTGAACATTATAGGGTATCTCTGAGGAAAGAATCTTCTTTGTGATGTACAATCTCTTGATTCTTGTTGATCATGGGATCTTTTGAGAATACGTGTATAACTGGTAGTCTTTTCTTCTTTTTTTCCATAGATCTTTTACTTTCTTCAATGTTCCTTTCGATCTTTGAATTTGTCTTTAATTGAGCAGTTGTTTTGTCTACATCCTCCTTCAAAGAGAAGGTCTTCAATTCTTGCTTTTGGCAAATTTCTATCTTTTCTTGGAGTTGTCTTGTAGATCTTATTCTATTTTCTTGATTTCTTCTACCTATCTTTTCAGATCAACGATATTGTCTTCCATCTGTCCTTTTGAATTTTAATCATCCTCATGAGATTTTTGCAATTGACCTTTTAGTACAGAATTCTCCTTTCTGAGTTCATAGAGCTCCTTTTCAAATTCAAAGTTTGTCAGACACACCTTCTGTAACTCTAACTTCAAGGATTTGATTTCAAGTTCTTGTTTTCTTCTTAATTTCTCTGCTAATATTTCTTTAGTCTTGTAGGTACTTATCTTACTGTCTTTGTCTTGTAGCTTGCATGTCAATTCTTTCTCCTTATCTTCTAGCTGTCTTTTGAGCTTGATATTTTCTTCTCATTGCTTTTCATTTTCTGTAGCTGACTTCTCAAGTTTATCTTTCAAAGAGTTGGATATGGCTTCTTTGATTTTGGTAGCTTCTTCCACTTGTAGTTTTAGATCAATTATAGTATGTGTGGTCTTCTCAGATTCTTCTTGATTCCTCTTCTCAGATTTGTCCACTTGCTCTTGCAATACCTGGTTCTATTCACAAAGATTTTTCACTTTGTGTGAAACATTAGTAATTTCATTGTCTATTTGAATTTCTTCATCACATTCTGAAGTATTAGATTCTATGAATTCAAAATGGCTCTTATCTTCTATACCTGATAAACATATCTCTTTAAAAGCATTACAAACAAAGTGTTCAGGGGACTTACCTTCATACTCACCTGGATCATGTACTAACCTTTTGATGGGGTTGTCTTCTGCTTCTTGTTCTTCATCTAAGTTTAGCTGATTTACTTGGAATGACAATTCTTCAACTTAGTTGCACTTTCCTATTTTCTCCTTTTGAAGATCTGTTAGATGTTTAAGCATTATTTCCATAACCTTTGCTTCTTGTTCTTTATTGCAGTAGAACTGTTCTAATCTGAGGCATAGTTCATTAGCTGAGTTGCACTTCCCTATCTTCTTCTTTTGAATGTTTTCTAGGCCTTCAAGGATGGCTTCCATAGCCGTAGAATTATTTTTCTTTGCTTCCTTTTGAGCTGCTATTTTCACTTTCTTTGGAGGTGTATATCTAGTAACAACTGATTGCCATATACCAATTCCTTCTGCCTCAAGATAAGCCCACATTCTCATTTTCTAGATCATTGAGAACTCCATGGTGTGTCAAGGATCTCCTTCAAGTTGATAAGGCTTTCTTGTGAAGACCCGCTCTGATACTAATTGTTGGACACACCGAGCACACTAAGAGGGGGGGTGAACAGTGTGTATAGATTTTGTTACTTTTTCAACGTTAACAATCATCGACAACTTATTCAATATTATGCAGAGTACGTTATTATCATTATATCAACAATTATAGCTCATCATCACATATCATCATATCATCATCATATAGGAAGCATAGAAAAACAGAGTACACAAGATGTTTATGTGGAAATTGAAGTCCTGGGAGAAAAGCCATGGAAGTTTTTACAATAATAGTTTTCAACAGCATTTGGAAAGAGGAAACAACCCCCTTGTTACAATGACTTCAATTCTCCAGCTACAACTGGAAGGAGGCTACAACCCCCTGATTTACAAGCTACAACTTGAAGGAAGCCCAACTCCTTAGATTTCCTTGCCCCAAGCTGCCACCCTGATATGAAGATAGAAATTGCTGAACCACGACCGCACCGTTCCCGTAGACCTGCTAATCAACACATGTACTACACTGCACCACACTGCTCAACCTGCACCACACTGCACAACTGTTGACCACTGCTGACCACTGCTCATCAATTATTGCTATTGACCACTACTTAGTCACTGTCACTGCTCATCAATTGTTATTGATGACCACTACCCAGTAACTGTCATTGCTCATCATCTGACCACTTTTCATCAACTGACCACTGCACCACACCTGTACCAACAACCTATGCAAAACAATCTGTAAAATCAATCTGTTGCTCACATCACCAAACTCAGTCCCCCTGAGTCAAACCAACTGCTCATACAACTCTTCTAGTCTGAGTCATGCCGGCTACACATAATGCAACTTGTGCCAATCTTGCTCAGCTAAACCAACCTTTACTAAGCTGCTAGTGTTCCTGTGCCAAACCAATCATATACTTGTGTTAATCTAATCAAGTGCTTTGACTGTCAACCAACCCTTTTTACTTGGCCTAGTTCATCAAGTAAGAGACACATTTGAGCAACCAAGAGACTTCACATACGGTCAACCAAACTTTTTCCAATCACACTCAATTCAGTGACACCACAACCAACCTCAATCACAATCAAGGAAGACTTGACAGTTAAACATGATAAACCTCAACCAACTAACCTCAGTCAAGAAGATAAAAGTCTTAACCAACTATGTCAAACTCAGTCAATCTCATAAAATCTTAGACACAAAATGATTTTTTACTCCACTCTAACCAAGTCAACAAATCAAACAAATATCAAGCAATTAGTCCCTTACAATACTATCGAAGGTCGTCATTAACAGTCAATGACAGTCGAGCTCCACTTAAGTCAAAGACACAATGATCAACACTTGTCAAACTAGTTTTCAAAGAAAACATTTAGGGTGATCAAAGAAATCCCTAACAAGATCTATTGCTTACATGTCAACTTCTCATTCAATACTACACTATACAACAGTCAAGATAAACTCCAAGATCTATGCCAACAATATCCAAGATAATTATCAAGATCACATCAAGATATATGCCAAGATAACCATCACCATAGCCTCCATAACATATTCAATGACTTGAAATAGATATACCAATATAGAGGCTCGCATACAGAGATCAAAGATGAATTCTATCCATGCGAGACATGTGCCATCACAAGAGAAACCTAGAAGCATGAACCATACATTTTCAAAGATCACAATATGAAGAAACAATAGACAAACCAAAACAAAATCTAGATCATGTCATCACATAGCCCTTGCAACTAGCTTTCCAAGGAGCCAGGAATTTTATAATTCTGATTCTGTATGAGAACGTTATGCCAATTTTAGTGAATGTCTTCAATCCTCAAAGATGCCCAAAAATTTATCCTCCACAAAGTTTCGCACTTTTCTCCAAGAGTTGTGAAATACCAAAGAGAGATTTATTGATGAAGGATTTATTCACATGTCTGGCAGACTTGTAGTAGTTTTAATTAAAAATTAATTGAATTCTTTTAGCAGGCTGACCTACTTGTAAAGGGGCAAGTTAATGCATTAACAATAAAAAATCAAAACTCATCAACCGTAAGGAGTTAAGAGACATTCCACATATCAATGGAAAGGGCTTGACGAGGACTATCACCTTATGAAGGGATTATTTTCAATAACATGGTCATTTAGCCTTCTTTTTTTCAATTTGTGCAGGGTTTGAAAGAACAAACAACCATATGACCAACCTACCACATGACCACAATAGGTACAAGGAGACACAAAGATTATAGATGGACCGCTAAGATACCAGACATGTCCATATGGGGCAGCGTGTCCTGTGTCTGTGTGTCCGACATGGACATGCTGATAGGGCATGTCAGGCACGTTGTTTTAGTGTGTTGGGATTTTGGACACGCCAGCCTCGCGTCTATCAAGACGTGTCCCGAAAACAGGACACATTTTCCACATTTGTGACTAGGAAGTTGCCTCAAAATATGTAAAAACAAAGCATGAAGTGATCAACAATTGTACCTTTCTAGTGGCTCAGTGACTCATTTAATTTTTATCTCTTTAACATTAGATTTATTGTGGTGTGACCAATAGTATCCTATATTACATGTGAAAGCCGTAAGTCAATGTTAGAATTTTAATGGTTATACAAGATCTGAAAACATTTAGCATCATAACATCATAACTATATGCAATAAGATCACTAAAAGAAAGACAAGCACAACAACCCAAAAAGAACATAGAGATTTCTCCTGGGAAATCCCAAGGGAGAAAACCTAGCAACTTCTTTAGTATAGATTCTGTCACCAAGACTAACTTCTTATGTAAAAATTTCTCTATACTAATTACTAATGTTAAATGTGCATTGATTATGATTTCTATTGAATATTTGTAAAAAAATAGATCTACATGTCTATATTTCTAATATATATATATATATATATATATATAACGTGTCCTACGTGTCCTGATTCCAGGGGTCATCGTGTCTGTGTCAGACACTCGAATCCCCATGACCTTCGTGTTCCATGTCCTTGTGTCGGGTGACTTAGGGGGACCAAGATACAACTTAGGGTCACTCAACAAAGCCAATGGGTAACCAGGGCTTTTGCCACTGTCCCAAGGCCTCTAAGGGCTTCAAGCTTGGGCTTGGACAACCACAAAAGGACTCTTTTGACTCTAACAACTATACAAATAATACACGCAGACTCTTGACTTTCAGGGGCTCCATAGGGGGCACCAGGACCAATACAATCACGACCTCCACCAGGCACTGTTGGCATCAGTGATAACTTAATCAACAGAGTGCTTCATCATAAATGGTCAAAATCGGCTAGGGAGAGGTGGAAAATTTGAAATCACAATAACTTACTCAATATTTATCTGGATCTCTATTATGACAACAATTTGGAAATGTTGCAACCACTCTCGGTCTATTGGCATTGGTATGGTGACAATCTAGGCACCCTATTGAAAGATTATCTCTTCCGATTTGGAAAGAGGACATAAAGAAATTGTTGTAGATGTTTCTAAATGGAGTGCTCCTCATGAATGTCCTTCTCCTTAATGCTAAATGTGATATGAATGCTAAGTGTCATCTGTTGAAATTTAACATGTGTATGATATTTTAAAAATTGCAGACTATAATTGAGATAGTACTTAAGATTTTAACAGCAGTAGAACATATGCAGCAGTAAAACAAACATCCACACAATTGAATACAAGATTTTTCACGGGGAAACCTTTTAAGGACAAAAACCCCAAAGCATTAATAATTCATCCTCTAAATGAGATGATTGAGTTTGTACATGAGCAGAGATATTTTGATCATAGAACTTTGAGATGAATGGATCTTTGATTTTCACCAAAGACTATTGTACTTTTTGAATATTGGTGTTTGTCATCATGTAACATACGCCGTGTGGAGTTAGACCAGCATAGATCTATCTGAAATCCCGATCTATCAAGCATCGAGAGGGATCCAATTTCTAGATGTGTAATTTATTTTTTTACCTTAAGTTTTTCACACAATGAGAATAAACTTACACATGGAGAATCGAATTTCTAGAGGTGTAATTTATTTTTTTACTTATGTTTTTTGCACATTGAGAAAATATTTACATATGGAGAAATTTGATCCCTCTCGTGCTTTTATTTTATAGGCTGACATGGATTTTTATTTTATGAGCCGGCTTGAGTTTTCTTATTACTTTTTATTTTTGTTAACGTTACATTACCTTATGTGACAACATCTCCCCCATACTTGGCTGTAGAGCACCTCGCTCCTCTCGGTGCAATAATATATAATTGATCCTCTGGTCCAATATCTTTGTGACATCATCAACATCATTCTTTTTGGTAATGTGATGGAAAAAGCTATTTCTGAGCGTTGTTAGTTTGGAACTCGAATCAGGAAACAATTTTGGAAATTCTTTTGGCTACACATATGCAGTAGGGAACTAAAATATGCACATTTAAATATTAATGAATTTAATTCTTAATTGCAACTATTTCCAGTGAATACATCAATGGTTAGAAACTTTTATGGATTTTGGGAACGGATGTACAATATGGGACACCAATAAGTAATTACGTTTTTAATGTCCGTATCGTCGTTTACTGAATGATCTGCATTGAGTGGTTGTAGCCAGTTACCAAAAGAATGAATTGAACACATAGGCTTTAACAGGAAATTGCTATCCACATTTTTTTATTGAGTTTATTTCTATTGTTGTGATTTGCAACTGTAGGTTTAAGTAGCTTATAATTGAGTATCAGCAAGCCATTGCAGGCGAGCCTATCATACTGTCTCCAAATTTATAATATGCATTGCTAACTATTGAAGATAAAGACATGGCAAATCCTCTACAAAAAAAACATTTTTGTGAATTCTACCATCAACAATATGGATTATCTTGGTAGTTTTATTTTGACATTTATCATGCTTAAAGATATTAGCCTATCCAGCTTGTAACTATCGATATACTTTTGTGTATTTTGTATGTTTTTCGTACTATGTTACTATGCTTTTTATGTATATTTAATGCTGCCCAACTTCCAACTTCAACCCTTTGAAGCTCGCTTTGTGAAAGATACAGTTTTGTTGATATAGTTTGTTGAATTGATAATCAAAAGAACTTTTTCTATTAGCTCCTTTATTTTGTTCATATAAGCTTATATAGTTTCTTTCTTTATATAAGGTGAGACTGCATGAATTTTATGGTCATAATTACTTCAAAGAAGTGGATGACTGTTGATAAACAGTTTAGGTTATTACTCTCTGGGTAACATGTTTGAATGATTTCAGTCAAAAGACATTTTTTTTTTATGAAGTAGATGGGAGTAGGGTGATTGTACTTATTTTTTAATTGATATGTGTCTTCAATCATTTGTATTCTTTAATGGCAAGTGTTTTCCAAATTTAAGATGACTTTCTTGCCATCTTCAGCTGTCATCTCATTATTTGCAAGCCTATCTGGTGCCATTTCTCTAAAAGTGCGTAGGTTCCATCTTCACTGGCGTTTTCTGCTATATATGCTACACGGCGTGGGAATATTCTAGAGTTTTTAGTTGTTCTCTTTGTAAAGTAATTTGATAAGCCTGTATTGCTTAGATTTCTGTCCATTTAATTGGTTAAAATGGATCAAATTCATCATGAAGGACATTGAAAAGATACATGGTAGGATAGAAAAATGATAAAATGATGCCACAAAGATCAAAATTGTGGGATGTTTATGGCACGAGTTTTGGAAATGATATTTGTTTATCATACATAATTTTTGGATGATCAGAAGTATGTGAGCATTTGGCGTATGTGTGATATAACATATTTGATTAATTTTAATAGGATTGCCACACACCCTGTCTTTTGTTAATACAACAGTACTTATTAATTTTGAGGTTTATGGAAGCTCTAAGTTAGCAGAATTAGTTAGACAATAATAATCTGAATTCCTGCAAATTTTCAGGATCCAAAATTTTGGGAACACAGACCCTTAACATATATGATGAAAAAGACAGCTGCAGACGATGTTCGCTTTCTCCTTCACATTTATAAGAAAATGATTGAAAAACTGGAACATCATTCTCTATGGCAACTTGCTGTGAGAGGGTGTCTATATTGCCGCTGTTTCTGTGTCAATGATAATGATTGCAATGATTGGCCTCCTCTTCCTCCTATACCAGGTTGGTTTCCTTTGTCTAATTTATAGAATTTAAGAAGGAAATTCTTCATATTTCTTCTAAACAGATTTAAAGTAATAACTTTAAGCTGCATTGTCATATTTATAGATTTTGAGAAACTAATTTTCAATCAATTTGCTAGACAAAATCAAGGCAATAACTTTGAGGTGCATCTTTGATATGAAATTAGGGATTGGTTGGTAAAATACTCATTTCTCTCTTAGTTTTAGAAAATGAATTGTATATTTCATTACTTAAGAATAAGAAGTAAATAAAAAATCATACATCATAGATATGGATCAATTTTCTATGGGAACCTATCCCCACCCTTGGGGGATGCACCCTCTGTGTTTCCTAGTCTTTGGGCACTTTGGGATTGCAGGGGGGAGTCCCTTTTTGGAAGGACATGCCCTTGAGGACATGGGGGACTTTTCTCACATCCCCTAGATGTTTCCTATGAAAATCGAGGAGATGGAGGGGATATTCCTTCATCGTTTCGAGGACATTTGGACATTCCCCATTCAAACTAGCACCTATGTGGAAAATGGCACCAATTCACATCACTAGTTCAATTCTCGGGCTTTGACAAATATTATCTATGCAATGAGTGTCAAAATATTATGTCGTATGTTTTTGTAATGGTCGATAATTACAGAAACAGGTTTGACTCCCATGTTTGGTAGGTTCTTGTACCCTATATATCTGTTAGAAATTTTGCACTCTAATCCAATACAAAAAATCCAACTCTAAGCCTAGAGGTTTCTTGGATTGTAGTTGTTGATGTTGATGTTTCTCCAGTTTGCACCATTGGACAACATTCTGCATACATTCTTCCAGAGGGGTCATGAGAATTGACCAATGGCTAGTGGAGGATGGCCCAAGTGTAGCCTTGATTAGTCATGAGAAGTGACCAAGAGTGAATAAGGCTTGAGGTGATTCACCTAATTAGTCATGAGAAGTGACTAAGGGTGAATAAGGCTTGAGGTGATTCACCTAATTAGTCTTGAGAAGTGGCTAAGGGTGAATAAGGCTAGAGGTCGCATTGCATACCCTGAGAAGGACTGTTCTATGAAAGAGTGATCTATTCTATATTAGAGTGAGTTGACTTGTTTATTTGATAGGGGATTTCATCCCCTTGTAAAATATACAGTCTAATCTAATGCTGAATTTGACGTAGGCTCTATTAAGTGTCCAAGACTTCTTAGAGTGGGGTCAAATCAACATTAGAGCTCTGTGTGAATAGACATGCATGCAAGGAGATGGACATCAACAATGACAACTTTTCTATGATGAAGAAATAACCAAGAAGTCAAGTCAACCATTGAAGAAGTCCCAGATAGCATTGAAGAAGCCTCAGGAAAGATGGAAGAGTAGAAGTAGAAGTCGGCCCTGAAGATAAACCAAGCTGAAGATCAAAATCGCAAGCCGACCTCACCAAAAGAATACAAGTCGGCCCCTCTGGTGAAAAAGTCAAGTGAACTAAAGAATATAAATAAAGTGCTCCAGCACTTCATTTAAACACTCATCATCACACATCATCTTCTCTCTCCTAGTGCATAATTTCAGCCAAGCATAGCAAAGGGTTCTTATTGTCTTTGAAAGATTCACTACCTTGGTTTCTTGTGAAGAAGGGAGAACCTCTAATGTGCTAGGGTTTCTCTTCATGAATGGTATTGTACTTGAATTGGATTGATTTCATTTAAGAAAAGTTGGCTGGGTTTTCTCCCTATAGGGTTTCCTAGGATAAAATTCTTGTCTGTTGTGCATGGCAATTATTCTATGATTATTTGTTTCTGCTGCAATTTAAGTTGAATTCTTCAATGAAAACTATGGGATGAAATGAATGCTTGAAAATCGTTGTGAAATAATTATCAAGATCTGGAAATAGATTAAAGTTCAACATAAATAACCGCAGAAATACTACAATAATTCAACTCTAACAGCTGCAAACTTTGTGGCAGCTTTAGGGCAGTTTATTAGGCAATAACCAGATATGAAATTGTAATTTTACACCGCTATAATTGTAAAAGTTCAGACCATCAAGTCTCACTGAGAAATTGTTTAATGCCCAAACCCACATGTGCATGTACTTAAATTTTGTTTTTTCTCATAATCATGGAGCACATGAAATCTCAAATCTGATTTCAAATACTGAGATGAAAAACAAATTTCAAACCACAAATTTGACACAGAATTTTTTTGTCCAAGATCCTAGAAAAAGTTAAAACCCTTGTGGGAAAACCAGTTTGAGAGTGTAATTTTTATTATTTGAAAAGAAAATGACATTGCTAGAACAGATATTTTTCAGCATTAAATTTCAGACTTATATCAGGTTCTGCATCTCCCTTTTTGACCTTTAAATCTGTGCCCAACAAACCCAGAAACCTCTGCTCAGATTCACACTTTCCTGTACGGAACGATATGGCCCAGTCTGCCCACAAACAACACTTCGAAATTGTGCCTGCACAAAATTCTTCTAGAATTTAATGCCTCGAAATTTATGCCTGTTCTTTGCCTCAAATTTCGTGTCACACAGCTGCAGTTTAATCTTTTACTCTGCTGTATGGACTGCCTGCATTTAATGCTGATATAGCTGCCTAGGAATGCGTGCCAATACTCTTGGAATATGCATGCCCACTCCCGTTTTTTGATGCTGGATGGATTCTCTCCATGCTTCCCTTTTCTTCTCTCCTTTGCTCTCTCGTTTCTCTTCTCCAAAAATTCACATGATGAATGAATACGTCTCAACCCTTTCCAAAGCCTTTTTTGTCATTGCAGTTGCTTACGTGTTTGATTCCAGAATAGGTACTGTTGTTATAAATTTATAAAGTGGTTATTTTGCAAAAATCCATAAATTGTTGTTTTGCAGCTCAAAGGCCCTAATTTAGGGTGACATCAGCTCTAGGGAGGGGGATCTCACTCTTTAAAGGATGGTGCAGCCTTGTTGCAGATCTGTTATAAGCATAGTTGCTCGGGTATTGCTCCCGGGATTTTGGCAACCCATACTTGGTGTTTCCCTGCTCCTGGGAGCTTGGGAGCTGGTACGAAACGTCCCCTTTTTGTTGGGAGCTTCTTTGGGAGCTTAGGAACTTTTCGGGAGCTTTTTGGGAACTTGCTTTTGCTGCTCCCTTTTTATTGGGAAATTGTAGAAGCTCCCTGTCCGTTTAGGAATAGACAGGGAGCTTTTGCAAGCTCCCTTTTTATTGGGAGCTTCCAGAAGCTCCTAAACAGACAGGGAGCTTCTACAAGCTACTGACCATGTGGAGGCCAAAATCATAAGAAAAGTGTTGATAATCAATTGAATGATTGTTGTTTATTGTGTCAAGAAATCACCAATAATAAAATTTTCAATTGAATCTATCAATAATGCCAATTTTATTTTTTATTTTCAAGGTTATATAAATAAAGAGGTCTCACACCTCTTAAATGTTTAAATCCATTCACACTCAAAATATAAGCTGCAAGTGTACTTAAGGGAATACAAATGGATCTTTCTACAATACTAAGATATTGAACAACTTTAATTTATGTCTCAAATGTTTATAGCTAGCTTATGTTATTCACACTGACTGATATAGCAATTTAGGATCACAAACCACATCAAACTTAAAATACCAAAGAATTTGAAAGTTTATAAGTAAGTAGTAGTTGCCATAGAAAAATGCAGAGGCACCCAAATACTAGGCTCCTAGGAGCAATAATATAGATGGATTTGGAACAAGGAATTAGAAAAAGATTGAATCTTATGATTTATGAAGCTATTGGTGCTTCGTACACATATATGCAATCTGCCTTTACAAACTTGTACAATGGGATTTGTAGAATGTGAACCTAGAGGAGTGAGCAAATTTAGAAGCACTGAATTTCTTGACACTACTAGAGGCTTAAGAGGATAAAATAGTTTAAGCTATGAAATTAATCAATTATGTTTTTTCAACTTGATTTTTTTAAATATATTTAAAAAAATTAATATATATTATTGTTATTCCCAACCCTATGTTTCCTGCAAATTTGGATGAAGCTTCTAGCCATAACAGATACTCATACCCGCGTACCCAACGTACTTGTGTTCTAGAAACTTGTACAACACAGGTTGTAAGTGTTTTGTAGGTCAATCTTGACATGAAGATCAAGCCTTAGTGGTTGGAAAGGGTTCCTATTTCATCTCCAAGTCTCAATGGTTGACCTTGACGAGTTTTTAGGTGCCCAATCAAGCCATTCAGCCACAATTGCATCTTATTATAGATCTGAAGAAGAAATCAATCCCAAACTGTAGTATTCATCCGTTAAAACAAGTGCGCCCTAGGGGGGATTGAGTCTCCTTTATTCGGTGATTTTAGGGAGGTAGTTTTTCGGTGATTTTCATGAAGAAAATAAATGACATTAACATGAATATTTCATTCATTCACACATTATGTCAAACACTTGAATGTCTAGGGTTTATGATTACAAATTTACTCTCAAACTTGAAATAAAAACCACCATATTCAAGATCTTCTCAATACTAAAGTATTCATTCACACATGGAAACACATATGTTTTGGTCAATAGATTGGGAAAAACCCTAGCTCCTAGGGAAAACCCTAAGAAGAATATTTTTCATTAAGAAGAGCAGAAATTACAATACATTGAAATTTATCTTTTAAACTTGTTGTCACGATATTGTAGTCCCCCCGATAGAGAAATCCAATACAGGATGGCAGAGGGGACGGGCAACCAAAGCCGTGACCTACGAAAATCCCAACCACCAAGAGATGGATGGTTGTTACGCCGGTTAGGACTTCCTTCGCTTTATGCCATTGAATGCCCAAGTACAATGGGGGAGACCCGATCCAATCCTGAAAAGACAGATCTACAACTAATTACCAGATCAAGCCCTGAAATGTGAATACGTAAGGTGAGAGCTAGAAACTTTAGATTTAAAAGGATTAGCCACAATTTAAGGAGTATTCGAGTATGAGTGCTTAAGGATTATAGAAATGTTACTCGAATGAAACTGATTAGTGACTTAAAGGGTTTAAAACAGATCTAGGGTTGGTGTGTTTGTTCCAATGATTAAATCTGGGACCTTGGGGGAATTTAATCAAGAATATGGAAAATTCCCAGGACGAGGTTGATACAAAGAATTTAGGCTTTCAATGCACCTACTTGGATGCAAGATCTAACAGTGAAAAGATCCAAGCAAAACCAGAACAAGAAACAGGGAAAACTAACTAGTAGGGCAGAGAGGGCGTTTTCTCCTCTAGTGATCAATGCCTAGAGATGGGAAGATAGAGTCCAATGTTGACGCACAGGAGGGAGAGAGGGTTTTTCAGTATGCCGAACAAAACTCAGATCACCAAATTTGCAGATTCCTAGTGCAAATTGTTTCCGGTTAATATTCCTACTTCTAAAGGAGGGTTTTTCAGTGAAAACAATGATGGGAAGTGCATACAAAAGTTAAAAGAGGGAGAATTTACCCGTGAGACGTACCTGGATCTTGTAGATGACCTCAAAAGTGATGAAGAACACTGCTTTCTTGATCAAATGAGCATTTCCAGAGAGGATCTTGATGTTGTTGAGCTTTAGCATGACCCTAGCGCCCCCTTCAACCTGCCAAATCGGAGAAAATCAAATGGTAAGACAAAATGAATGAGATTTGCAAAGTAAGGAAAGGATGGGAAGTAAAAAATCATAGAGAAAGAGATACTCCCTGAACCGAACACCCAAGAGTTGGGGCAATGGTGAGTTTCCCCACAGATGCGCCCTCTTCCCTAGCATGCCTCCTTCCCTGCAGATGAACGGGTAAATGCAAAATATGCAATATCTATCCCGAAGCAAACTGAGTACATAAGAGCAGCAATGCTAATCATCAAATCATCAGCTCATTTACAAAACTCAGAAAGTAATCCTAGACAAATCTCTTTATTGGAATTCCGATGCCAGAGCTCATGAAATACAAAGGGGGGGTCACCTCTTAAATAGTTTGAGAGTGTGTCCACATTTCAACTAACAATCATCCGACGGTCGATATTAAGACATCTTCGATGGTGGAGATCAACAATACAAAGATCAATACATGGATTAAGTGACCAAGTCATCAAGGGGGGGCGCACTTTGCTCAAGGACGCCTATCCTAGGTGAAAGTCACGATATAACATAAAGTGTGACATGATAATACATGAGAAGGAGTCACTAGGGGATTAATTCACCCTAGGCCCCTTTACAACTTCATAACAAATGATATAACAATGAAATACATCATTAGCCAAGTTGAGGGGGCACCCCTTGGGGGGATTTCCTCATCGACTGAGCCAAAACATAATAATACAGATGACTGTTGACTGAAAACTGCTGAAGGACTGTCCGGGATGTTGAGACACATCATTTGCCAAAATTTCAAGCCATTTCCCTGACCCAGGAGGCCAAATCGATTTTTTCGGTGAAATTCCTAGTTCATTTTTTGCTGGTACAACCGCTGGAAAATGATAAAATCACCATAACTCTGTCCAGGATGAGAACTGGGGCAAAATGACTGCTATAGATGGTCTGGAGACACAGAAGAATGGTATAAGTGACTACTCATACCCCCTGGAACATTGCACTGCTCTAGGAGAACCAAAAACACTGCTATCTATAATAAAATTTGATCATTTGGCCAATAATAAAGTGATAATAATCACTTATCAAGAGATTTGGGGCGAAACTCTCAAAATTGGAACTGCAGTATTGGTCTTGGGTATGTCTAAAACAAATATAGACCATGTTTTTTTCTGAGTCACTGCCTCGGGAACCGTGCTTGACTTGGTCAAACTCGGTTGACCAAGTCAAAGTACCCAAACTAAAAGTGAGATACTGTATCCATATGATTCTATAAGCATCAAGGGTAAGAAACGGTCCAATGGTGTATATCAAAACCAAGCTTAAGTCAAGATATTCATAATGATGGTGACAATAATATTAATAGTAGAAGATATACCTGTGCTTCTGAAAAATCTTGGAACCTTCAGGAAGTCTGCTTGTTCATGCCATACTTACAAAGTGTAAACAATGTGCTACTGCTGGGTGAGGATGGAAAACAAAGGCCAAGGAAAAGGGCAATGACTTTTGACTGACTTTGACTTTGTGATCTCTTTGAATGACAACCAATACACACAACCAAAGTGACATACACAAAATAGACAGCAATAAGGGTTGGAGGTGTCTCACAAGTGGATAAAGTACTTGGTCTTGATTCCTTCAGACTCTAGCAAGTTTTCCTTTGCATTGATTTGCAACATAGGTTAACCTTCAAAGGCAGGTGCCCTGGAATCCTTCTGGGCTCCAGTACTGACAAAGACACAATTTTTGCAAGCTAGTCTCACCTTGTTGTCCTGTGGGGGAAAATGAGCCGAACACTATACAAAGAGTGAGTGCTCATCCTTTGACCATTAACCTTTTCTTAATACACTTCACATTTCACATAAGATAGTATCCATCCTACAAGAGCAGGTGCTTGGAAGGCTTCTGGGCTTCGGTAAATGACTAAGGCTTAGACCTGCTTCCAGCGAGCAGTCCATAGCTTCGACAGGTTTGGCTCTCCCTGTTGCCAGTGAGCAGTACATAGCCCTAGGTTTTCTCCTTGGTATGGCAACTTATGTCGATTAATAGATTCAGATTGATTACCAGAAGGAGTCCATAGCTTCGACAGGTTTGGCTCTCCCTGTTGCCAGTGAGCAGTACATAGCCCTAGGTTTTCTCCTTGGTATGGCAACTTATGTCGATTAATAGATTCAGATTGATTACCAGAAGGAGCTCGGCTTTCGTTTTCAACTACATGGGAGGAAATGTCAGCTTGAAAAGTAAGCAAATTATTCAGGGAAAATTTTTCCCCAAAAGCATCGTTAATGAGAACATCCTCCTCCCAACTTTGATTAATAAGGCTCGTCATTTCCCGTCTTAGGTTATCTCACAGGTCCTGCCTAATATCTCGAATAGGGCGATGAATTCTTCTAGTCGGAGTATATGGTATATTATTTGTTACAGCCAAGGCCTCACCATGTAAGGTTGATTCGGGGGCTTCAGTCAACACATGATTACAGGTCTTAGAAAAACGCTTAGCATTACTATCCATAATTTCCCATATCAATTGCTGATGAATAAGCTCTTGTCTAAACCTAAGATCATCTTCATTTTCAGAATCAGAACTACCTACCTCCATAAAGAAAACAAGCGTATAATCATCGTCTTTTCTTGCCATGTTTATTCTTTCAACACCCAGGATACCTTTCCCATAAGTATTCTTCAACCCGTCTTCATAGCTCTCAAGATATCCATCAATGAAAGGCTCCCTACAAATTCTTATCAAATTCCCTTCAGAATTAGGTATGCAAGCGTATGATAAATCTGTCAAAGTATCCACCTAGCCCAGCAACCCATTTCCTAGACAACAACATGCCATACACAGGAGGAAGATCAATCACTACTATGTCCATCAAGGTATTTAAATCAGGGCAAGCGAACAAGTCAACGTTCAAATTTTTGATTAGGGCTTATGCTTGGACACTCCTAGAGTCAATTCCACAAACATTTCCATATGGACGAGTGACTTCTAATCCCATTTCTTTCATAATGCTCAGAGGCATAACGTTCATAGCGCCATCGGAGTCTAACATGCAATTATGGAGTAAGAGGTTGTTGATTTGCAATGTGATATAGAAAGGAGGGTGTCCTCCACTCTTCCTCTCATAAACAACAATGTGAAACTGAATAGGAGGATCTACCTCTACTTCTTGACCCCTAACACTTTGGATATGACTAAGACTCATAAACAATCTCAACAGCATTTGCTACTGGGATATTGTCGAAAAATTGCTGAACTTGATCTTTGACTGATGGCAATTTTACTAATTCACTTAGGGATACACCCTGCATGACTTTACGCAATTCTTTCTCTATGTATCCCCAAGTCATAGTCGCAAAGATCATGTTCTTTCGATTCTTCCTCTTCTAAGATTAGATGCTTGTCTAGGAAAGGTGTAATATCTTGTTCTTTATTTCTGCGTTGGTAAACTTTAGTGGTGGGTTGTGTTGTTATGCACACCAATTCTTCTTCTTCTTCCCAATCATCTTCTTCTAGCAAGATTCTACCAAAATCCTCCTCATCAGTGAAGTCTTCAACTAAGTTTATGCCTTGATCCTCAAGGTCAAAGACTTCAAGCTCTTCTTCAGGTTCCTCACATAGGTTCACGTTCTTGTTTTCTTCATTTCTCCTAGGGATTTGTCTATTGTTGTCTTCCATAACCCCTCTCTGATTATTCCAATAAGGTCTCAGGTCGTAGGAATTTCTGAATCGTTTATTTTTCCTAGTCTTTGCTATATCCTTAGTGAACAAAGTGAGACTATTCATCATTTCAAACATCGCTTCTAGAATAGGTTTCTCTTCAACTGTAGGTTCCTTAGCTCTTTTGGGTTTTGGATTACTACAACAAGAAGATGGAGCGTAAGCATTGAAAAATTCTTCTTTCCCATAGAGGCTATGTTGGCTTCTACTTTCTTAGCCCAGGTTTGAGCAGTCTTGAGGTCATTTGGGTTCTTTTCCTTAAGGTACAGACCAAACCATCTTTCAAAAGAGTTCAAATAAAGTATGAGGATAGCTTGATCTATCGGTCTTAAATCTTGGTGAACATTAGAGACCAATTTATCGAATCTTACATTGAATTCATGGATGGTCTCATTTCTTTCTTCTTGACCTCAAATAGTTGATTTAGCAGGAACCTATTATTTGGCTTGGATGACCAATCTTCTATGAGTTTTTTGGTAAAGGTATCATATCCATCTTACCGATCCTGGAGGCAATCTATCAAACCATCCCTGAGCATATCCATCCAATGATGCTTTGAGGGAAACCATGTAAACATCTTCAGCTTTGACCCCATATGCATCCATGTAATTCCACACCGATTCATTGTGCTCTTCAATAGGGATTGTTGATGAACCATTGAATTTGGGAAGTTTATCAAAATACTTCTTAGGCATTCCATGAAGAGCACCTTGAATCAGTGAGAAACCGAAAGGGGATGGCCTTGCTCGGCTTCTGAAATGCGTAGATCCTGTCAGAGGATTGGTGTTAGCCATTAGAGTGTTTACTCTAGGAGGACTATTCAGAGGCGTAAGAGAATTTGAACTACTAGTTGGAGAATTGGGTTGAATGAAAACAAGACTTGATTGAAAAGCTTCGGGAGGGTTATCTAAAATTTGTCGTGGTGAATTAAATACCCTCCAAAAGAAATTTGAAGATTGATCTTTGAGATTTTTGTTTTGATTACGAATGTACGCTAATGAATTTTCAGGGTTATTTCGACTACGAAGGTTATACTTGTGGGTAGGTCCCTTAGGGGAGTCGCATTGTGGAGTTGCCAGGTGAACGAATCGCTATGTTCACCAAAATGAAATGTCGTAAGAGAGATAGAAACAATACAATGATGTGCAGAATTAAATAATTTGAAAATGCAACTATTGGGTTTAAAAGGATGTGATATGGATGAATATAATCAAAGACAACATTTATAAACACCAGCGGTACGTAAAATGAACCAAGGTAAGCCTCTACCTCCTCGACAACGACGTTAAAAATGTTATCACGGATCTTGTAGGTCCCCCGATAGAGAAATCCAATACAGGATGGCAGAGGGGACGAGTAGCCAAAGCCGTGACATACATAAATTCCAACCCCAAGAGATGGATGGTTGTCACGTTGCTGAGGACTTCCTTCACTTTATGCCATTGAATGCCCAAGTGACAATGGGGGAGACCTGATCCTATCCTGAAAGGACAGATCTACAGCTAATCACCAGATCAAGCCGAGAAACGTGAATACATAAGGTGAGAGCTAGAAACCCTAGATTTATAGGGATAAGCCACAATTTAAGGAGTATTCAAGTACGGGTGCTTAAGGATTAAAGAAATGTTTCTCGAATGAAATGGATAAGTGACTTAAAGGGTTTAAAACAGATCTAGGGTTGGTGTGTTTGTTCCAATGATCAAACCCGAGACCCTGGGGTATTTAATCAAGAATATGGAAAATTCCTAGGATGAAGTCGATACAAAGAATTTAGGCTTTCAACACACCTACTTGGATGCAAGATTTGATAGTGAAACGATCCAAGCAATACCGGAACAAGAAACAGGGAAAACTGACTAACATGGTAGAGAGGGCGTTTTCTCCTCTAGTGATCAGTGCCTAGAGATGGGAAGATAGAGTTCAATGTTGACGCCTAGGAGGGAGAGAGGGTTTTTCAGTATGCCAGATAAAACCCAGATCACCAAATTTGGAGATTCCCAGTGCAAATTGGTTCGGTGAATATTCCTACTTCTAAAGGGGGGGTTTTCAGTGAAAGCAATGATGGGCAATGCATACAAAAGTTAAAAGAGGGACAATTTACCTGTGAGACGTACCTGGATCTTGTAGATGACCTCAGAAGTGATGAACAATGCTTTCTTGATCAAATGAGCATTTCCGTAGAGGATCTTGATGTTGTTGAGCTTCAACTAGTGACCCTAGCACCACCTTCAACCTGTCAAGCCATAGAAAATCAAATGGTAAGACAGATGAATGAGATCTGCATAATAAGGAAAGGACGGGAAGTAATAAATCATAGAGAAAGAGATACTCCCTGAACCGAACACCCAAGAGCCGGGGCAATAGCGAGTTTCCCCACAGATGCAGCCTTTTCCCTAACAAACCTCCTTCCCTGCAAATGAATGGGTAAAAAAAAAATATGCAAGATCTATCCCGAAGCAAACTCAATACAGAAGAGAAGCAATGCCAATCATGAAATCATCAACTCATTTACAAAACTCAGAAAGTAATCCTAGACAAATCTCTTTATTCAAATTCCAATGCCAGAGCTCATGAAATACAATGGGGTGTCACCTCTCTTAAATAGTTTGAGAGTGTGTCCACATTTCAACTAACTATCATTCGACGGTCGAGATTAAGACATCTTCGACGCTGGATATCAACAATACAAAGACCAATACATGGATCAAATGACCAAGTCAACAAGGGGAGGGAGAGGCTTATCTTGGTTCATTTTTTGTACCTTCGGTGTATGTGAATGCTAACACTGTTTATAGCCATTCATATCACATCCGGTTTTAAATCCAATGGTTGCATTTTCAATTATTTAATTATGCACAATCATTGTATTGTTTTTATCTCTCCTACGACGTTTCATTTTCGGTGAAGATGACAATTCGTTCACTTGGTGACTCCACAACACCACTCCCCTGAGGGCCCTACCCACGAGTATAACCTTCAAAATTGGAATAATCCTGAAAATTCATCAACGTATACCCACAATCAAAACGAGAATCTTAAAGATCAGTCATCCAATTTCTTCTAGAGGGTAGTTAATTCGCCATGAAATTTTTTAGATAACCCTCCTACAACATTTAAATCAAGTCCCTGTGTTCATTCGACTCGATTCTCCAAACAATAGTTTGAATTCTCCTACTCCTTTGAACATTCCACCTAGAGCAAATTCTCCGATGGCTCACACCAATACCCCTGCAGGACCTAGGCGTTTGGGAAGCTGAGCCAGACCATCTCCTTTCGATTTTTCATTGATTCAATGTGCTCCTCATGACATGCCTGAGAAGTACTTTGATAAACCTCCGAAGTTCAATGGTTCATCAGCGATTCCTATTGAAGAACACATTGAATCATTATGGAATTATATGAATACACACGGGGCTGAAGCTGAAGATGTTTACATGGTAGCCCTAAAATCATCCTTGGAATTAGATGCCCAGAGTTGGTTTGATATATTGCCTTCAGGGTTAGTAGATGGATGTGACACCTTTACTAGAAAACTGAAAGAAGATTGGTTGTCCAAACCAGACAATAGGTTCCTTCTGAATCAACTATTTGAGGTTAAAAAGAAAGAAAATGAGACCATCCACGAGTTCAATGTAAGATTTGACAAACTTGTCTGTAATGTTCGCCAAGACTTAAGACTGACAGAGCAAGCTATCCTCATCCTTTATCTGAATGCCTTTGAAGGATGGTTTGGTTTGAACCTTAAGGAAAAGAGTCCTAATGACCTCAAGACGACTCAAACCTGGGCCAAGAAAGTGGAAGCCAATATAGCCCCTATGGGAAAGAATAATTTCTTTGATGCTTACTCTCCATCTTCTTCTCGCAGTGATTCAAAACCCAAAAGAGCTAACGAACCTGTAGTCGAAGATGAACCAACTCTGGAAGCATTGTTTGAAATGATGAAAAGTCTCACTTTGTTCACCAAAGACATAGTAAAGACTAGGGAAAATGAATGATACATAAATTCCTATGGTCCAGGACCTTATTGGAATAATCAAAGAGGGCCCGTGGAAGACAACAATAGACAAATCCCTAGGAGAAATGTAAAAAATAAGAACGTGAACTTATGTGAGGAGCCTGAAGTCTTTGACCCTGAGGATCAAGGTATAAACTTAGTTGAAGATTTCATTGATGAGAAGGATTTTGGTAGAATTTTACTAGAAGAAGAAGATTGAGAAGAAGAAGAAGATATGGTATGCACCACAACGCAACCCACCGTTCAAGTATACCAACGTAGAAACAAAGAACAGAATAATACACTGTTCCTAGATAAGCACTTAATATCAGAAGAAGAAGGATTGAAAGAACATGATCTTTGCGACTATGACTTGGGGATTGATGTAGAGCAAGAATTGCATAAAGTCATGCAAAATGTGCCCCTAAGCGAGTTAGTGAAGTTGCCATCAATCAATGATCAGGTTCAACAATTTTTTGATAATATCCCAATAGAAAATTCTCCCGAAATCATTTATGAGACTTGCCATATTCAAAGTATTAGAGCTAAAGAGGTAGAAGTGGACCCTCCTATTCAGATCCCCACTGCTATCTATGAGAGAAAGAGTGGAGGATATTGTCCTTTTTATCTAACATTGCAAATTAATAACCTCTTGCTCCATAACTGCATGCTAGACTCCGTAGCCGCTATGAATGTTATGCCTCTGAGCATTATGAAGGAAATGAGATTAGAGATTACTTGTCCACATGGAAATGTTTGCAACTTTGTGGTATTGATTCTAGGGGTGTCCAAGCATATGGGCTAATCAAGAACTTAAAGGCTAATTTGTTTGCTTGCCCCGATTTAAACACTATGATGGATGTAGTAGTAATTGATCTCCCCCCTGTGTATGGCATGTTGCTATCTAGGAAATGGGCCGCTGGGTTAGTTCTATACTTGATGATGGATTTATCATATGCTTGCATACCAAATTCTGACGAGAATTTAATAAGTGTTTGTAGGGAGCCTTTCATTGATGGATATCTTGAGACCTACGAAGATGGACTGAAAAATACTTATGGCAAAGTTACCCTAGGTGTTGAAAGAATAAACATGGTAAGGGAGGATAATGATTATACACCCGTTTTCTTTATGGGAGTAGGTAGTTCTGATTCAAAAGATGAAAGCGATGTTAGGTTTAGACATGAGCTTATCCATTTGCAACTGATAGGGGAAAACTCATGGATGAGAATTCTGAACACTTTTCTGATGCCTGTAATCATTTATCCCTATCATGTATCGAAGCCCCTGAGTCAACCTTACATAGGGAGGTTTCTGCAAGGAATAATATGCCAAATTCTCCGACGAGAAGAACTCCTCGCCCTATTCGAGAGATTAGGCAGGCTCTAAGAGATAACTTAAGATGGGAACTGACAAATCTTATTAATCGAAGTTGGGAAGAGGATGTTCTAATTAACGATGCCTTCGGGTATGAATTTTCCCTGAACAATTTGTTTACTTTTCAAGCCGACAGTTGCTCCGATGTAGTTGAAAGTGAAAACCAAGATTCTACTGGTAGTCAATCTAAATTGCTTAATCAACATGAACCGCTAGATCAAGGAGCAAACCTGAGTAACTTTTGCTACCCATCTGCAAAGAGAGGCCTATTGATGAAAGAAAGATACATCTCACATTCTTATTATGCATTTGGCATCCTTGGAAGAAGAAGTAGAAAAAACTCTATCCGAAGCTTCTCGGAAAGGAAAAATGCCTATGCCCCATGCACTCCGTGTATTTCTAGGATCTCACCAAGGTCTAGTTGGAACCTAACTGTACCAACCCCTTGTATCGCTATCTGAGGACTATCAATATCTGTCTGAATGAAGTGTCGTGGCCCCAAGTTTGTGATGATCTGAAAGATATCATAGATCCTGGTCATGTGTCTGGTTGCACCACTGCCAACAACCCAGACATTCTCAAAAACTGAGCTCCCTATACTGGAATCAATTGAGACGAGAAAACTCTTGTTCAAACTTCGCTGCATAGTCTTCTTCTACTACCGATGCTGCCATATCTCTTCCAGTCTTCTCTTTCACATTCTTCTTCTTAGGACACTTCGAGGCATAATATCCCATTTGACCACACTGCTAACATCTGAGAGATAACTTAAGACGGGAAATGACAAATCTTATTAATCGAAGTTGGGAAGAGGATGTTCTAATTAACAATGCCTTCGGGTAGGAATTTTCCCTGAACAATTTGCTTACTTTTCAAGGCGATAGTTGCTATGATGTAGTTGAAAGCGAAAACCAAGATTCTACTGGTAATCAATCTAGATTGGTTAATCAACATGAACCACCTGATCAAGGAGCAAACCTGAGTAACTTTCGCTACCCATCTCTTCACACTTTCCATGTTTTTTGCTACCTCCAGAGAGGCCTATTGATGAAAGAAATGATACATCTTCACACTTTCCATGTTTTTTGCTACCTCCAGAGAGGCCTATTGATGAAAGAAATGATACATCTCACATTCTTATTACGCATTTGGCATCCTTGGAAGAAGAAGTAGAAAAAAATCTATTCGAAGTTTCTCGGAAAGGAAAAATACCTATGCCCCATGCACTCCGTGTATTTCTAGGATCTCATCAAGGTTTAGTTGGAACCTAACTGTTCCAACCCCTTGTATTGCTATCTGAGGACTATCAATATCTGTTTGAATGAAGTGTCGTGGCCCCAACTTTGTGATGATCTGAAAAATATCATAGATCCCAGTCATGTGTCTGGTTGCACCACTGTCAACAACCCAGACATTTTCAAAAACTGAGCTCCCTATACTGGAATCAATTGAGACAAGAGAAAACTCTTGTTCAAACTTCGCTGCATAGTCTTCTTCTACTACAGATGCTGCCATATCTCTTTCAGTCTTATCTTTCACATTCTTCTTCTCAGGACACTTCGAGGCATAATGTCCCATCTGACCACACTGGTAACATCTAATCTGACTAATGTCTTTCTTTTTTCTTGTTAACTTTTGTTGCAAGGGCCACGTTATGCTTGACCTCTTCATTGACCTGACTACGTAGAGACCCTTCTCGAATTTCCTCCGGAGTAAAGTCATCCACAGACTGGACCAATTCAGATGCTTCTCCCTACTGACAATGCACTTGACTAATACTTCCCACTTCTTGGCGAAACCCTTCAGGGCCATCCTCACCAATTCTGAATCTGGGATAATATCTCCTACGGCTGCTAACTCATCTTTGACTTGCGCCACTCGAGTTAAATAGGAGGCCACATCTTAATCTTTGTTCTTCTTGACATTGTGCAGCTTGTCCTTTAGTGCCATTTTGCAGGTCTCGTTCTTAGCTTCAAATAACTCGTTTAGGGTATCCCACATGTCTTTAGCAGTCTTCTTCTCTGCCAAATGTGGAATGATATGATCCTTTACTCCATCTAGGATCACTCTCTGGGCTCTGGCTTCTACGACTTCAAACTCACCTAGTTTGTCCTTGTCTGTAGGCTTGGGCATCTGGGTGTTAGCAAAATACCATATTTTCCATTCTTTAAGCACAACAAATATTCTAACTTTCCAAGGAAGATAGTTGGATATACCATCCAATCTATCTTCATACCTTATGCTCATTATTTGGAATTAGTCGCAACAAATCTTTTAACTTGAAAGACAACACAACTTCTGACTGTGAATCACAATCTTGAATCATACTTCAGTTCAACTCTGATACCATGAACAAAATAAATGACGTTAACATGAAAATTTCATTCACACATTCTGTCAAACACTTGAATATCTAGGGTTTAAAAATTTACTCTTAAACTTGAAATAAAAACCACCATATTCAAGATCTTCTCAATACTGAGGTATTCATTCACGCATTAAAACGCAGATGTTTTGGTCAATAGGTCGAGCAAAACCCCAACTCCTGGGGAAAACCCTAAGAAGAAGATTTTTCATTAAGAAGATCATAAATCTCAATACACTGAAATTTATCTTTTAAACCCTCGCATGCAAAAATTTTCAAATTTGAAACAACAACAAATTAACTTAGAAAACATAATTTATCTTGAAATCTGTGCCAAACTCGAAATTCATGCCAGAAAAATGTTGTACGGTCTGTTGTACGGAACTATTCGGAATTGTACTTTTCTGCCTTGAAAACTGTCTTTTCAGCCTGTAATTAATGTTGTACAGTTTGTATTTATTGTTTTTTCACTTTCTTGGGAATCGAGCCCACACGTGTGGTTGTCATAAATGTTGTTGTACGACCTGCTGAAGATTGCCTAGGGATGCGTGCTGCTCCTCTCTCTTGAAAATCATGCCCTCCTCTTGGGAACTCTTCTTGGTCTTCAATCTCCTTCTTCTTTGATGATGTGTTCAATTTGTCCTCTTTCTCTTGCTTGATACTTTAAAATTTGTAACCACCTAATCTATGGTTGAGATACATTTACAAAATCAAGGGCCATCATTTAATGCACCCACATTTAATAATTAATTCACTTTAATTATTAAATAATAACTAAAGTGAGACCCATTCTAT
This sequence comes from Pseudotsuga menziesii, assembly GCA_001517045.1. Classification (NCBI taxonomy): domain Eukaryota; kingdom Viridiplantae; phylum Streptophyta; class Pinopsida; order Pinales; family Pinaceae; genus Pseudotsuga; species Pseudotsuga menziesii. Next base: position 92,708 of record LPNX011101400.1, read on the forward strand.
AAAGTACAAAACATCACTTTATTTATATATAATTCACTTTATACATAAATATACAAAGGACAAAGTCTAAGTCCTCTTCATCACACCACACCAAAAATATGAAAGAGGACCTTTAGAGTTAATTTTTCAACATTTCACGGTCTATTTCAAGTTTCTTTGAAAGTTTGTGTTGCTAGTTTTTTTTGCAGAAAATTGATTCATCTTATTATGCTTAAGTTAATTTGCTCGTAAAAATTCCTAGCCATTGAGCATTTATTGAATGAATATCTTGTTGACTCCATAAAGGCAATGGTTTACTAACTTACTGGGAAGGTCTTTGCTATCACATCCATAGTAGTTGGAGCTACCATGATGCAGTAGACTTTTTTTGTCCCAGTTCAGATCCAGTCCTTACAATGATGAGCAACATTGAGATGATCATTAGTAGTACATGATACTGAGATCCAGCAGTAACAGTTTCCCCTTTGTCATGACTGACCTACACAACCCGATTGAGACGATTTTGGTTTAGTCATGGTTCATTTTGAGGGGCAGGAAGCCATTTCTTTCCTTGCCCACATAGTTACAGGTGATTCCAGAAACATGTATATGGTAGAGAAGGTATACATATGCATTTGGATGTTTTATTGCTCTCTATAATTTATTTCAATAACTGTGACTATAAGTGTTTACTAACAGTGGTTTTGTGCAACATTAGTTGCTTTTCAAACTTGTGTTATAAGTATTTAAAGGATCTTTGTGTAAAGCCATTATGCATGCTCATTAGTATTTCCTACCTCACATAGACTTACCCTAACCTGTGCAATGTTGGAATCACCTATCACTCTTCTCCATACATCCAATTTTCCTTCGTTTTGATTTCTACCCTTGACTTGGACCTTACTTTGTGAGACTTAACGACCTTCCCCCACTTGGATCTCTATGTTGGATGGACCCCATGTTGTCATGTGTCTCGGCGTTGAGTTGTGCGACAAAACTTACCGAAGCCTTGACCCTTCTAGGCTTGGAGAACCCGCTCGTGTTGGGTATTAACCCTACGTGAGTTGGGATTTTGAAGCCTTGACCCTTCTGGTCGGTCACCCTCAATGTTTAGTCCTAATTGGGGATGACTCCAGCCAATTGACCTCATGATTCACTTCCGGGCCAGGAGTACCCACTGGTTTTGTGACATGAGTCTAAGGTTGGCTAGTTGCCCAAGTTGTGTCAGCAAGACTTGAAGCAATTTGTATTACCATCATTACATGCATATATGTGCATCATGCTATATAATATGAAATGCCATACCTTGATGAAAATAAATGTGCTTTTAAGCACATTTAAAAGGGCTATGAAATGAAATGTAAAGGGCCAAGAAAGCAGATATGAAACAAATGCTATATCTAAATGAATGCTGGCCATGATATTCTAAAATTTAATGATTGTTTCGTCACGGAGATCACAGGTTTTGATGTGAGATGGAACAAGGGACCACTAATTCTAAGTGTCCCCTAGGATTTTCATACTACAGTTGCTTGTGTACTTAACGCAAGGATTCTAGAAAAGATCCTCAGAGAGCTTGAGTCAATCTTGGATGTGAGTTGTACACAATTGTTAGAGTTGAATAGACACTCCTCAGTCAACTTATTCTAGTTGTGAGACACTTCCTTTCCCTATTGTTCTCTATCCAACATATGTCTAAGTGGATACATGTTTTCCCTTTACTTTGAGAGATCATTGTGTCAAGGTTAACAAGTCACTTACCTTTATCCTAATCTTGTTTAGAGTATGCCTAAGTTGTTTCTTTGGTTCCCTAGTACCACAACTTTTGCTCCAGTACCCTAGAAAAGTGTCCTTGATGGGTTGAAAAAGTGTAGAGTCCAAATGACCCATTCTGTGGTCATTTGTGTTTGTAATGAGGTCATGGTACCCTAGGAGAAGTCTAGGCACCCCCACACCTTGATGGTTATGTGTCTTCACTTGTGGTGAGTGTTATCAAATATAAATTTGCAGCTGGGGTTATCTCATGTTCTAATCCAAGCTACTTTTCACATGGGGTTTTAGCATGGATCATTACAACTTCAACCATTCTAGAGCCTTGTTCATCAAATTTTCCTTGCCAGGACTGAGATTCGGGATTCTATTGAGATGCTTTCGGTGATGACCTAGTTCATTTCAATAGAGCAACAGATCACCGTTGGTACATACAACACGGAGGGGCAAAATCATTTGGAGACAGGTATATATGGTGAGATCAGGTATATGCTTCTTTGGTTTAGTTTTGCTCTATGATGTGTGTCAAACACCTATGCTTGTCATGTTAGGATGATTATGGTGACCTATGCTTATATTGTACTAATGCTTGAATTTGTGCCATGACTAATCAAAGAACTTGCTGTGAAGACTGTTGCTCATGCCATGCTTGTACAAATAGTACACCGTAGTGCTAGGTTGGTCTCATATTGCACTTGTCCCCATCCATCTATTTCCTTCATTTATGATTTTTATCCCATGACTTAGATTGTTTAAGATTTGTGAGACTAATTTTTTTTTCCCCATCTTGAACCTTGTACATGATAGACTCCATGTTGGTATGTGTCTTTGTGTATGAAGTATGTGGCTTGGCCAGTGTGGTTGGGTTCACTGGGAAGTTCTCCTTTAGTCCTCAAAACAAGTGCTCCACCAAACAATGTTGTTAAACACTAAAGCATCAGAATGCATAAAAGCTATATCTAAAGGATGCAAAAATATAAATGTTTTAAAAGTAGTCAGTGGCCAAGGGGTTGAGCACTCATTCTTTGTATAATGTAAGGCTCTGTTGCAGCTGCAACTTTTTTCCCAAGATTTTCAATTTTAGGACCCCCCTTTTATTTGTTTTTTATTAAATTTGGTCTAGGAGTATTTTGTTTTCACCTAAGCTGCCCTGAGTTCAGTTTTTTTCTTAAAAAACTTGGTCTGTTTCATTTTTCTGTGTTGAAAGATTAGTCGACTATCCTTTCGATATCGGAAGCATAGTGGATTATCTTTCTGACGTTGTGGAAGCCAAACCATCAAACCTGCCGAAGAGCTTATGGATTCCCTCGCCAATACATCAGAGCTCGTTTTCTCTTCTCCTCAGGTTTGATGTTCCGAGCTTAGCACTTAGTTGTTTCGATATCTGATCATGTTTATTTTCACTATCGGGATGTTTGACCGGAGCAAGCCGGAGTCCTAGTGTCTATCATTGCCGGCGTTGCGAGAGACTAATGCTGAGACGTTTCGAAAGCATCCTGTTTTCTCACCGATTCTTTAGAGCTTAGGGTTTCCGAGTTCTGATACCCGTTCCAACAGTAAAGCCGCGATGGTATAACTTCACTTTGCCGACGTTGCGGAGGAGGATCAGTTTCGATGTTCCGAACTTAGAGCTCAGTGGTTCCGATGTCCGATGGACTTAATGTATCCCGGGTTCGTAGTTTTGTTTGCGCCTGCCGTTGCGGCAGTCCTCCTGTTTATCCTTTCGACTGATTTAAGTTTTGTCCGTCGATAAGTTTCCCGCTGATTGTTATATATATAAGGGACGCGTATTATATTGTTTTATTCGTATTGTGACTTGTTGTTTGCTTTGTTTTGTGTCGTTTGCACCGTTCGCGTGCACCAAGTTGTCAAAACCTGGTTCATTTGCTCTGCTCCCATGGAAGTTTGTTCCATCCAATCGATTACATTGCTACTGCCAGGTAGATAAACCGCGGTTTGGTTTTTTTGGTTGATTTTTTGAGCCGTTAGGTTTTCCATTTGTTAGGTTTTTCGCATAAAAGGAATTCTTGCCTCCTTACGGTTTTCATGGATGTTTTACATTGAGGGTGAGGAGGTTTAGCTGTTTGAGGTTTCATTAGTGTGAAAATCTGAGTCTGTATGCCATTGAATTGTTATGGATGTGTTTGCGTCGGCGCGAGTGGTTAGGGCACGATGCAGACAAGCATTTCGCTGTCTGCACCACCCTTTTCTTGGTCTTTTCATGATCGGCCAGGGGTTAGTAGGCCGTTTTTCTTGCAGTTACCATATCTCGTGGGACTCAGGAGGGTTTTCCTTTTTGGTCGGTTAGGGTTTTTCTCAAGGACGAGTGCTACGTAGGGTTTAGTATTTTTTGAGATTGGTGTTGAGAACCAGCGGTAGAATCAGTCTGATAAGTCCCTATGTGAGATGGAGGTTGTTCGATCAATTAAGGTTTTGAGACAGTGGAGCTTAGGCAATTTAGGAAGTAGTTTGTAGGATTTTTCCTTGTTAAATCTTTCATTCGTAAAAGACTTTGTTAAACTTATTTTTACAGCATGCATGTCGAGGAGGTAAATAAATTGATATATTTTCTTGTATATTGCTTAAACACTTGCTAAGAGCTCAGTTAGTCTAAGAACATGCTTTGACTGTGACAGGTTGATTGCTATAACGACAACATGTCAAAGAGACAGAAGAAGAAAGCTTTTATGGTTGAAGGAGAGCCTGAAGTAGAAATCATCACCAAAGTAGAGTTCATCTACGAAGATACCGAAGCCACTACTAGAGTTGAACCAGACTACAAGTGGGGAGAAATCTATAGAATGATTGCCAACCAGAATGTACCTGATGCCGGTTTTGAGGAACTGACGATCTATGCCAACATTGAGAAGTTAGCCCTAATGAAAGTAGCTATGAGGCTCGAGATATTTCCCTGTTTAGAAGTAATAGGTTGGATTCTTCCCAGGGCAGATGTGACGGCAATGATTCTAGAGAACACTGCTAAGCAAGGCTATGCTATATATAGCCTTGCATATGTCTCTATGGCTTATCATCTACCCTCACTCTAGGTTTATTTGACAGAAAGTTGGTTGAAGGAGATAGCTATGGACCTGGTGGAGACTGTAAAGAGAATGATGATACCAAGAAAGAATTTCCGAACTTGACCTTCCGGAGAATATGACACCTCTACTCTCTGTGCTCCCTACAGGTTTATTGCATTGATGCTCAATAGGATTTTTGGCAGAGCACATGGAAAGAGCTTCAAGATAGGTTGGATACCGGTTATTTTCTTTGTGGCTACCCAAGGAACCATCTTTAACTGGGCAAATATAGTATCAAACAACCTCTTTGCATGTATATCAACAGCCTTAGGAGGGGTATCTAAAAAAAAATAGAATTTTATATGAGTTCTATCCTGATTGATTGCATATTGTGCACCCAATCTTTTCCTACTTTGAGATGTAACTGGGAGAAGGACAGAACCCCAGTGTACGCAGCCTATGAATTGTTGTGGGCACATAAGTACCATAGTTATTATATGGAAATTTGCGAGCATTTCATTATGCCCTTATATACCCTCATTTTCTTGACTGAATGTAATTGCATGTCTGAAGAGGCATTTAAAGTCATACAGGAGTTTGGAGATTATTATTTGATGGAGGGTGGGTTATATGCAAGGATGTATGGTAGCTCCAGAGCTCCTTCCCTACTCCCGAAATATGACACAGATTATGTACTCCACAAGGAGGCAGTCAGACAGATGTATATTGATGGTGTAGGCAGTTTTCTGTTTGAACATAAGAAGGCAACGTATCCTGCAGTACCTTTCTCACTTGGAAGCTATAAGTTTTCAAGGGTAAAGCAGGCAACAAAATTTGTTAAGGAGCTGGAATATTCTCGTTTTGGCGAAATGAATTTTCATAGAAATGACTCCCATAACAAATTAGCTGACTACTGTAAAGAAGCACGAATTCATTTTGAATATACTGATTTTTGGGACAAAGATGAGGAGACATTCCGAAATGCAAAGAACATAACCACCCTCAAGAAGAGATTCAAGCAAAAAATAACTACTATGGGTGGAAAAGGAAAAAATTCGGAAAGGGCTAAGAAATTAGAAGATGAAGAGGCAAAGAAGAGAGAAGAAGATGCTAGAAGATTAGCACAGGAAGCAGAAAGTTGGTTAAGAGTTGAAGAGGAAGAAAAGAAGCAAGCTGTTGAGGAAACAGCTAGGAAGGAAGAAGAAGAAAGAAAAAGAAAATAAGAAGCTGAAATCAAGAAGAAACAAGAAGAAAGTGAGGGTTTGAGACTAACATGATCCCAAAAGGATCAGCAGACTACAGAGCAAGTTGATACATAAGGAGTACAAGACCAAATAGATCAAGAACAAGGGCAATCTGATCCTGATCCCTTGGAACCTGCTGCATCTTTTGGTAGCATATTAGGAAAAGCTTCATTTTCTGAGTTAAATTTGATCCCTTTCCTGCCTACCGAAGGGGAGGAGGTTCTTGATTTTAATACCATTTTTTATGACAAAGAAAAGAAAAGAATCGTTAAAAGAACTGAGAAGAAGGTCGATACTGGAGGACAGCCAGGAAAAATGGTAACAGATAAAACAATTGTATATGACACGCATAAAGATCCACGGTTGATAGCAAGAGCTGGGGTAGCTTTAACCTTAGCGACTGAAGACAACATGGACAGGCTCATGACTGATCTAGAGCAGTCAGGGAAGAATGCGACCCAATTGAAAGAAACTTTAAAGAAGAAAAGAGATGAGAGTCAAAAGCTAAAAAGAAAATATAAAGATATGATAGGCGAAGTCAAGACTTCAAGAATGGGATGCCAAACTCTGCAAGCAGATAAGAATGCTCTAGAAATATTTGCAGAGAACACAGAGAAGAGTGCTCAAGCCACCTTAGCTGAATTACAAAAGCTAGAGCTAGAGCATCAAATGTTAAAGACTGAAAAGGATGATCTTCAGTTATCATATTGGAATTTAAGTGCAGAGAAGAACAAGTTGGAGAGCAGGGTTATCGAGTTAGAAATGGAGAAGGCTACTATAGAGGAAAAGGAGAAGCAATATCAGATGCAGGTGGCAGCCTTAGAAGAGCAAGAAAATTCATTGACCGCATCACTTGAGGATGCTATAGAGCAAAAAATCGACATCCAACATTTGAAAGGGCATGTTCTGATTCAAAGAAAAAGGATCCATCAAATACAGATACAGATCGAAGATGAAAAGTGCAAAATTTTGCAGATAGACACCAGGCTAGAAGAAATTGTAGACACCACTTTATACTTTTTGGATAGGTCTTAAGATATATTGGAGATTCTAAAAGGAAGAATGGTTTAGGTAGAAACAAATAAGGAATCTCCCGTGGAGCTAGCAGTAAAAGATTAACAAACTTTAAAACAAGAGTATGAGTTACTGGAATTTGCGATTAATGTAGCAGAGGAGTTCAAGAAAACAGTGAAAAAGACAAAGGCAGCATGTGCTGAATTTTGCAGGAGAGTGCTCTCCACATACAATCGATGTGAGACTTATGCAGAAAAAAGATTGGATATGCTACCGGAGCATGAATTGTTTCTAAGACATTTACAGGATAGGTACCAAGAAGATGAGCAAGAAATCCAGCAGGTCAAGGACCTAGATGAATGGATATTGAAAAATGCAGTAGCACATGCAGCCGTGAGCATACATTTATTAGAAGACCAGCTGTGCTTAAGTCTTGCCAGGATAGAGGGGGTAAAGACCCAAGCTGCCAAATACGAAATTAACATTCGATTTCTTGAGCCTTCCGGGTTTGAAGGTATAGCAGCAGATGTTCTTACATGGAAGAAGTTCATCAGCGAGCAAGCTGGCCCTTCCTCATAAAGTGTTTTGGAAATATTGATTTAAAATGTAATATATTGTATAAATTATGTGCACAAGCTACGGGACAAAATTTTGGAAAATGAAAGGTTGGGGAAGCTCAAGAGACGATGAGGGGCAGCCCAAGAGTTTTGTTTTTTGTATAAATATAGGAGAGTTTTAGATAGAGGGGGACCTTTTTACCAGACGATCTTGAGAAAGTATTGTAAGAAGAACTATTTCATTTTACAATAAAGAGTCATATGTTTATGCTGGAGGAAGTTCTGTGGATTTTTCAAATGTCTGCTATGGGCCAGTTGGATAGGAACTATATCTTTTTTAACTTGTTTCCATTAACTGTGAGATCATTCTAACTCATTGAGTTTTTTCATGTTATGAATGTACTTTGGTTTATTTTTTGCGAAATTTCCACATTGAGTAATGAAGGTTTTAATTAACAATAAGCTATCTTGTTGTTTACATTTCTATTGATATTCATGTATTTTGAAACGTTAACAGCTATCTGTGATTTTTCTTTATGCATGCACTATAGTACATTACTCACCATTAATGATAGTTTTGCTCCCTAGGGATAGGTTAGTAAGTCTTAGTTAGTTTCTTGTTGTTTGTGATTTAGAAGCGAGAGAGGTAAGACGAGAGGTAAGAACCTGCGCATCACATTGTGACCCACCTCGTTATCTCTATTGTCTGCATTTTAGTTAGGGACTTGCACATCATACCTTAAACATCAAAAAACTAAAAATATACATGGTGGACCGGGCCATAACCGATAAATCACTTTAATTGTTACTTGACCTGCGGTAACCAGACTGTAAACTAGATGGATTCCCCATACCAAACAATAATTAGCTAATTGGGAACGTTTATTGGGGAGAATCCCTACCGTTGTTACCTGTGATTTTCCAGGCCTTAACAGGCTCATTCGCCCTCCACAGGGGCGACAGGGAGAGGCAAACTCGTCGGGGCTATGGACTGCTTGCTGGCAGCGGGTCTAGGCCTTAGTCATTTACTGGAGCCCAGAATGCTTTCCAGGGCACCTGCTCTTTTAGGATGGCTACTATCTTATGTGAAATGTGAAATGTATTGATAAAAGGTTAATGGTCAAAGGATGAGCGCTCAATCTTTGTATAGTGTTCGACTCATTTTCCCCCATAGGGAAACAGGGTGAGATTAGCATGCAAAGGCTGTGTCATTGTCAGTATTGGAGCCCAGAAGGCTTCCAGGCCACCTGTGTTTGAAGGTTGACCTATGATACAAATAAGTGCAAAGGAAAATTTGCTAGAGTCTAAAGGAAACAAGCCCAAGTACTTTATCCATTTGTGATCACCTCTATCCCCTATTGCTATCTGTCATGTATATGTCACTTTGGTTGAGTGTATTGATTCCCATTCAAAGAGATCACAAAGTCAAAGTCAGTCAAAAGTCATTACCTTTTTCCTTAACCTTTGTTTTCGATCCTCACCTAGCAGTAACACATTGTTTACCCTTTGTAAGTATGGCATGAACAACCAGATTTCAAAATGTTCTAAGATTTTTTAGAAGCACAGGTATATCTTTCTATTATTATTTTTATTGTCACCATGATTATGAATAACTTGACTTAAGCTTGGTTTTGATATATACCATTGGAGCATTTCTTACCCTTGATGCTTACAAGATGATATGGATACCGTATCTCACTTTCAGTTTGGGCACTTTGACTTGGTCAACCCAGTTTGACCAGGTCAAGCACGGTTCCCAAGGCAGTGACTCAAAAAACATGGTCTATATTTGCTCTAGACATGCCTAGGACCAATATTGCGGTTTCAGTTTTGAGAGTTTGGCCGCCGATCTCTTGATCAGTGATTATTATCACTTTATTATTGGCCAAATGATAAAAATTTATTACAGATAGCAGTATGTTGGGTCCTCCTAGAGTAGAGCAGTGTTCTAGGGGGTATGAGTAGTCACTTATACCATTCTTTATGTCTCCAGATCATCCAGAGCAGTCTGTTTGCCCTAGTTCTCATCCTGGACAGAGTTATGGTGGATTTATCATTTTCCAAAGGATGTACCAGCAAAAATGACTAGAAATCTCACTAAAAAAATCGATTTGGCCTCTTGGGTCAAGGAAATGGCTTGGAATTTTGGCAGATGATGTGTCTCATCATCCCTGACAATGCTTCAGCAGTTGTTTTAATATGGCTCATCCAGTGAGGAAAGCCCCCTAAGGGACGCCCCCTCAACTTGGCTAATGATGTATTTCATTGTTATATCATATGATTTGATGTTGTAAAGGGTCCTAGTGTGAATTAAGCCCCTAGTGACCCCCTCCTATGTATTATCATGTCACATATTATGTTATAATGTCACTTTCACTTTAGAGAGGCGTCCTTGAGCAAAGTGTGCCCCCTCTTTTGACTTGGTCACTTGATCCATGTATTGATCTATGTATTGTTGATCTCCAGCATTGATGATGTTATAATCTCAACCGTTGGATGAAAAAGTAAGTTAGGGTTTACATCTCTCTCAAACTATTTAAGAGAGGTGACACCCCCCCCATTTTATTCATGAGCTCTCGCACCAGAATTTGAATAAAGAAGATTTGTTTGGGATTACTCTCTATCTATTTTGTAAATGAGTTGATGATTTGATGATTGGCGTTGCTACTCTTTTGTATCGAGTTTGCGTCAAGATAGATCTTGCATATTTTTCCTTTAGCCATTTCATCTGCACGGAAGGAGGCGTGCTAGGGAAGAGGTCGTTTCTGTGGGGAAACCCACCATTGTTTCGACTCTTAGGTGTTTGGTTTAGGGAGTTTTCTTATGAATTTTTACTCCTCTTTCCTTTTCGACAGGCAAGTGTCCAATATCACTATGCAGAAAGAAAATATGAGATTAACATGGGTGAAGAAAGCTTGCTCCATTGTTATGGATGGGTGGACATACATGTCCAAGTGCCCACCTATCATCATAGTTACATGCCAAGAAGGGCCTTTCTTTCTTAGAGCTATTGATTGTTCAGGGAAGCGCAAAGATGCAACTTTCCAATTTGAGCTTCTTCGAGATGCTACAGAGGAGGTTGGACCTACAAATGTAGTGGAGGTTGTGACAGATGCGGCAACATTGTGCAGATTAGCTGGGTTACTGGTTCAAAGTAGATATAGCCAAATTTTTTGGACACCTTGTTGTGTGCATGTAGTCAATAATGCACTAAAAGACATTGGGAAGATTGAGTGGGTATCAACATTAGTGTCAGCTGCGAGAGATGTGCAGATGTTTATCTGCAACCACCACACCTCCTTAGCCATGTACAAGACTCATTCAAGGAAGGAATTTTTGAAGCTCACAAACGCTAGATATTGTAGCTAATCTCTTATCAGATAGGATGTTAGAGGTGCAGCCAGCATTGCAAGCCATGGTTGTGACTCCGGATTGGAACAGGTGGATTGGATCCAAGACAAATGAGGGGAAGAAGGTCAAGCTTTAGGTTTTGGATGAGGATTGGTGGGCAGATTGCAACTATTTGGTGTCTTTCTTGCGCCCTATAATTGAGGTTATTCGCTATAGCGACTCAGATTCTCCTAGTCTTGGAGAAATCTATGAGGCATTTGGTAGCATGTTGGGTCGAGTAAGGATGACCATTCGTGAGAAAAAACCATCCTTAGAGTTCTATACGACCCGGATTTGACCCATTATTCATTATAGATGGGATTGAAATTCATTATAGATGGGATTGAATGAACACACCTTTGCACATGGCAGCATATGCACTTAACCCAAAATGGTATGTTGAGAGGCTTGGTAGAATTTCCCCCATTGAAGATCCGGAGATCAAGAGGGGATTTCGAGCTGCCATAACAAAGATGTATGATGAAGATGATGCAAAACAAATTCGAGGACAGAGGGTTCATTTTGCAAATCTCAATGGTCCTTTCAGCAAGCATGATGCAAAGGAAGATGTTAAGGACTTAGGTCAAGAAGACCCCATTGGTTAGGAGAGGATGCATGGGGATGATTCTCCAGAGATCCAACATCTTGCTATTCGCTTATTGTCCGAGATTGCTAGTTCCTCTGCAGTAGAGAGGAATCGGTCTACATATAGCTTCATCCACTATATCAAGAGGAATAGACTTACCTCTAAGAGAGTAAAGAAGCTAGTTGCAGTGCACAGTTCCCTACATCTTTCGCATAGGAAGACACCAGAGTATTAGATGGGACCAACTACACCGATGGGATGTGGATCTAGAGTATGATGTACAGATAGATGAGGAGGAGAGACTAGATGAGATGCAACACGGTTTGGTTGGTGTGCCATTGGCCACTCCTGAGGTTGAGGCTGAGAGTGACTCTGACGTAGATGGTGACAGTCCCATAGATGGTGACTTCATGCAACAAATGCATCAGGAGGACCAGTCCATGGATATATCTCCTTGATGCACTTTGAGTCTTTTCATGATTTATTTTTGCTACTTTTAGTTTTAAACTTTTATTTACTGTCATTGATGAACTCAAACCGAGCCTTTAGACTTTGACTCGTCATTCATTGACTCTTTACTCTTTAGTACTATTTTGAGTAATTTTTGCCAAATATATTATACTTTAGTGTTTACTAGTCTATTGTTTAGTGTTTACAATTTATGTGACATTTCCAAGGACAGGATCTCAGGCCGTTGGTACTTCTTCAGGGGGACATTCGTTTGATGAGGATGTAGAGGAGGGTCTGTCACAGGATGCTTCTTCCAAGAAGAGAAAGCCAAGTTTGCTTAGGGAGCTTGTGAAGGAAGAAGAGGAGTTTGTGGGGCCACCTAGTATGGAGGTCAGAGAGAGCAAGGAACCTGAGAGATTTTCTAGCTATATGGCACAGGTGACTAGCTTGTGTGAGTCTGAGCCTACTACTTATGAGGAGGCTTTCGTACACTAGGTGTGGAGAGATGCCATGATGGAGGAGTACAATTCCATCATGAAGAATGGGGTGTGGGAAGTGGTTCCGAGACTAGAGGGGAAGTCAGTTGTGACTTCCAAATGGCTCTACAAAATCAAGAACGCTGTGGATGACAACATCGAGAAGTACAAAGCTTGATTTGTAGCGCATGGGTTCTCACAGATAAAGGGAGTTGATTATGATGAGACCTTTGCGTCGGTTGCCAGATTTTCTTTGATCAGAGCAGTGATCTCCGTCGTGGCAGAAATGGGTTGGAGGATCCATCAGATGGATGTGAATACTGCTTTTCTTAACGATCTTCTACAGGAGGAGGTATACTTGGAGCAGCCACAAAGCTTTGAGATTTATGAGAGAGATTCTCATGTATGCAAGCTGAAAAAGGCCTTGTATTGTTTGAAGCAATCCCCTTGGGCTTGATTGCTATTTGCTTTCGATTGGGTTTTGGAAGAGTGAAGCGGATTCCAACCTTTACTACATTGTGGTTGCTGGTGTTCCACTCATTCTTCTACTATATGTTAATGACTTGTTCATTACTGGAGGGGAGCACCTGATTGATGCATGCAAGAAGGATCTTGCTTCGGAGTTTGAGATGAACAACCTTGGGTTGATGCATTACTATCTAGGGATGGAGGTATGGCAGGAGGATGGACATGTTTTCCTGGGGCAAGGAAAATATGATGCAGATGTTCTGAGGAGATTTCAGATGGAGGACCACAGACATATGTCTACACCCATGATCACCAACTAGAAGAAGCTTCATGCTTTTGAGGGAGAGTTGGTGGATCCTACTTTGTTTCGTTAGCTCATTGATTTGTTGATGTATTTGGTCAACACCAGACCAGATATGAGTTTTGCAGTGAACACTCTCAGTCAGTTCATGTTGGAGCCTAGGAGAGTGCATTGGGTAGCTGCAAAACATATTTTGAGATACCTTGCTGGGTCTATAGATTATGGTCTGGACAACAGGAGTTCAGGTGGAGTGGACTTGGTTGGCTTCACGGATTCAGATTGGGTAGGCAGTGCTTCGGGCTGGTAGAACTCTTTCGGTTGTTGTTTCAGGTTAGGCTCGGCTGTTGTGTTGTGGTTCAAACGGAAGCAAAAGTCCATTGCTTTGAGTTCTGCAAAGGCCGAGTACATGGCAGCCAGTCAGGCTAGTTGCGAAGCATTGTGGCTTCCAAAGTTCATGGTTGATTTATTTGGTCAGGAGTTGAGGCCTACTATCATTCACTGTGACAATCAGAGTTGCATCAAGCTCTCTGAGAATCCAGTGTTTCATGACATGTTAAAACACATTGAGATCAGATACCACTTCATCAGAGATTATGCCCAGAGAGGAGCTGTTGAGTTACAGTACATTTCTACAGATGCACAGGTGGGAGATATTCTCACAAAGTCTTTGGGAAGAGGAAAGCACATACATTTCAAAGACAAGTTGGGAGTGGTGAAAATCACCTTCCTCTGTAATAGGGAGTGCTATTTTTTTACCTAGAGAAGTATTTGTTCACTCATGCCTTGGGGTGGACAACAACACTTTAAATGTGGTCCCTAGCCATTTATAAAGTGAGATTGACTTTATTGATATAAAGTCACTTTATAAATTAAGAGTGATTAAGAAAGTCTTAAATGACTTTAATGAGATTATTAAAATGGGTGTGTAATAAAGTCTCACATTTAATATTTAAAAAGTCATTAATTGCTTTTTAATAAGAAAAAGGTGAGATGTGATCTTGGCGCTAGGATCTCATATAATCTCATCCATTGGATTTGAGGAAGTTACTCAAACAAAAACGGCTTGGGAAAGGCAAAGAGAGATTCATTGTTCACTTTCACAAGAGATATATTTGAGAGAGGAGCAAGAGAAGAAACTAGGGTTTGAAGAGATTTCATTTCTAAAGCATGAGAGAGAGAGAAAATTTTTGCAAATTTTCCGGAGACAGGCAGAGAAAATTTTTGGGCACATTTTTCCAACAAATATTTTGTAGCAGGAACGAATTTCGAGACTGTTTTGTACAGCAGTTCGTATAGTTTTGTATATGCACAGATTTCGAGGTAAAGTACACCATTTGATGCTGCTGGACACGCACAAATTTTGAGTTGCAGGTTCGTATAGTGGCAAGTGTGGGTTGTACAACATAGAACTCGAGACAGTCCGTACAGGGAGGTTTGACACACATTTCGAGATGAAATGCTAAGATAAATATTGTTGGTTTGATTTTGTAAATTTTGCTTGAAAATAAAATGATCTCTTCAAGAACAGGTTTTCCCTTCGGGGTTTTTCTTGGGTCAGTTTGACCAAAAATTTGAGTGTTTAAATTTCATGTGTGTGGTTGGTTTTTAATTTTTGATTAAGAATTTAGTGTTGTCATAAATTTCCAGAATTCAAAAGAAAGAAATCTCATGTGTTTTATGTTTTCAGTCATAAATTATTAAATTTTTATGCACATGCTAATGATGGGGTTTGGGCATTAAACAATGATGATCTGAAACTGAAACCAGATTGGGGTTCTTGAAAATATTCAATTGGATCTATGATTTTGGGGCGGGTCCAAGCATACTCATCTGATAGATCTGAAAAAAAGACCACCCACCAAAACAGGGCGTCCCCATCTAGAGTGACTAGTGCTAGATCCTGGGGCAATTGGAATCTGATTAATGTGAAACTTGAGATCTAGGGTATATTCATTTATCTCTAAGTGGGTTTTGATGGCCGTCATAAAAAAATCATCGGATCTATTAGATCTACAAAACTAGGGTTTTAAGACAGAGGGTTTGGTTGTGACAATCAGATCAAAGGTCGGAAAAATAAAATATATGCAGATGTACCTGGAAATACTTGCTACTAACCTTCTATGATGATGATCTTTCCTTTCCGATCAATTATGAACGTTTCGATGCCCCTCCAAGTGAAATCGCTACCTCCTCTCAGATGCCAAGCGCTCCTTCCTCCTGCAAAAGAGATCTGCTATGAGAATTGATTTACAAAAGGATAGATGAAATGACGAAGAAAGATGAATCAAAGAACATCTAGATGGCCGTAAGAAACAATAAAGATTCTCCCTGAATCCAAGACGATTTGAGATGACGATATGGAGCTTAGTCACAATAATGCCCCTACCCAAACGCTTCCTTCACCCAATATATGGAGACCTGCAAAAAATATTAGAAGTGCATAGATTTGCAAGAATGCTAGAGAGAACAAGACTTTTCTATCTCCATCCAAGACATTCGACAAAGCTTCCAAGAGTTTCTGCAAAATATTTTATTAATCCAAGAGTTTGAGAGCCAAAGGTCCCTTTACAAATGAGAGAGCATCTCAATACATAGATCTCTCAAGTACATAATACCTAGATCCAAAAAGAACAAAGGTCAATATCATAAGATAAAATCATTGTAATCTATGGCTAAGATTAGATAGATACATCTCACATGGATCAACTCACAAATAGAGGGGGGTGCATCACTAGAAATGCCCGATGAGGGGCACACCACATAAAATATGACTAATGACAATAAAGTAGCACATCGTGAGGCTAGGAGGTTATGTTATCCTTCACTAGCATGGCTCCATGGCACAATACTAAGATGTGGTGGCAAATAATATAAAGGTGTGATAAAAATCACTAGGGGATCTCCCTCAAAATACATCAAAACACCCTCAAACTGCATAAATCAAGGATGTGTGGACCCCAAGTGAAGTGAAGCTGATGCCGGATGATGAATGTGACCCAAACACTGTGCCTTGGACCAATTCCATGCCATTCCTTTGCCTCAATTGCCCAAATCGATTTCCTCAAAAGCCAATTTTTATTATTAAAATGCTGCCTTGGGAACGGAAAACAATCCCTATCTCATTAGGCACCAAAAATTGAGGCCAAATGACTGTATAGATGGATCTAGGACCATGGTAGTATGGTACAATCGACTAGTTGCACTCACTGATTCCCTTTAGCACCCTATGATAACTTAATTTTTTTACATTGTGTTTTATTTTCATTTTCCCCAGGCAAAACTGCAGCAAAAGGCCAAGTGACCCATATCTATCCTTTAATTGCCTGAAACTGAAAACTAGCTACACCAATGGACTTTGAATGTCCAAATCAACTATGAATGAGTACTCATACACCATATGTCCATCACAAAGGTACATCAGAGGCCCTATCAATCTCAGCACAATAATAATAATAAAGCCTGTAAATGATGATAATCATGAAAATAATACAAGCCATCATAATAAATTACCATTTGAAGTATGGATATGTCTAATGGACATCTGTAGACCATAGATAATCATCAACCATAAACATCTGTCTATAACTCATCCTGGATCTTGCTCATGGCCTGACCAACACTAGGTTGACCAAGTCAAAACTGATCAAATGATGACTGAAGTGCTAAACTCTGATACTGCAAAGTACAAGTGGACATGCATGCTCAATTATTTATTGTAGCAGTAACACTCTAGTACGATTCGATTTTGTTCGCGAGTATAAGCACGATACATATATAATAATCCAAATCAAAATGATTAGTTGCTTCAAAACAAGAAGCTCCAGTGTATACTCATTTATAGATTTAGCCCTTTTGCTAGTCAAGGGTGAAGGGATCATAAACAATAGGTAAGGCAAAGGGATGACTTGATGACTCAACCCTGTAAGCAACTGGGCTAAAGGACAAGGGGATCCACACAACAATTAAGTTGGACTAGGTGAACAATAGGGCATGGTAGTGTCTCACAAATAGGTGGAATGATGAGAAAGCTCCATTTGCTTAGCATTTATTTCACTAGATGACCTCTAACGGTAGGTGCCTTGGTAAGCCTTTTTGGGCTTGCCTCACCTTGATACCCTGTGGGGATAAATGAGCCTTACACCATAAAATGGATGAGTGCTCATCTCTTGGCCAGTGGCTAGTTTTATTTTTTTTATTTCCAGTAGTGTCTAAAGACACTTTTATTTTGCCGACATGGCATTGATTTAGAATAACTTTAAGTTCCAATGCCTTAGTGTCTAAAAACATTTTCTTTGGTAGGACTACTTGTTTGATTCGATTAATGTCATGTTTGATTTCATTTTGAGGTCTATCGTGGTTATTCCAAAGATATTCTGTGACATTTCTATTGATTGATGGCTCACTCATAAACTTAATCATAGGCACACTCACCATTAGCTCAGGTGAGGAGAAATCGAATTGATAAGGACAATCATTACTTATATCATCATTATGATCCCGATCATCTTCATCAAATTGATTCTCAACATCATAATCATTGCTTGACTGAGGCTCTGAGGGTTCATCAATGTTCTCACCCCATTCCTTCTTTAGCAAATCAGTAAACATATCATAACTAGTGATGGATCTTGGTACTAAATGATCAAACCATAATTAAGTATCCCAATCTAAGGATTCACCAAGGGCCTGCATGTAAAAATCTTCATTATATGGACGTCTAACTTCCATATGATCCCAAAGTATTCACAAATGATCTTCAATAGATTTGGCATTGTTTCCATAGAAACAAGGCAAATTTTTAATGTAACCCTTAAGCATAGAATGAGGCGGCCTATCTATTTCAGAAAAAGTCAAAAGGATATAGTTTAGCTTGTGTTCTAACCACTTTGGATTCTTTACGTGGGATTTGATGCTTAATAATCGGCTCAATATAATTTATTGGGGATACTTCATTATAGGGATGAGGAAATTGGTGGGAATGATAAGGATCGTGATAGTTAGGCTCATACCCATAATTATACCAAGAATTTGATCTCCATAAATTCCTTTCCTCCTTTTGCTCTTCAGGCTTAGTTATAGTTTTATTTAATTCTTCAATGGATCGGAGAAATACATCTGAGTTCATTATGGTTTGCAAGATGGGTTCGCTTCTCAGTGGAGTCACCACGTGAGATACTAATTGAACTCACTGAAAGATATGTCGTTGGGGAAATATGATAGGAGAAGAAAACAAGGGAATGTAAAATTAGGCAAAGGACAATTCATTCACTTCACTTAATTCAGATGCAATATTATTTTGAAGATAAGAGTTAAGTACTACTCGTAGACACCAGAGATAAGCCTCTACCTCCTCGGCAACGGCGCCAAAAGGTGTTATCACACAAAGTGTAGCTACCCACTTGAGATATCCCTATCCGGGACAGTAGAGGGAAGGTAGCTAACTGGTGACACCGCAAGGGCCTCGTCCACTACAGGTAAAGGGTAGTTGTGACACCGGATGGGCTCTTGTCGCTTTAGATCAAACCAGAGAATGATCAAGGGGGAGACCCTACTAGCCTAAAAGGGCCAACACAACCACTCAAAACACTCCTAGGGTTTGGCAATGGATAAAAGAGGAGAGATAATGAGTGGATAAAACTCGATCTATGGACTAAGTGTGGTATAGAGGTTAGGGCCAAGTTGGAGAGGCTTTGTAAAGATAGGCAATGACCCAACTTGATTAAGATTGTACCACAAATATTTATAGGAAGTAGATCTAGTGAGATTTAGCCTTATAGAAGAAAATCCTAAAGGGACCCACCTAGGGTTTTTGCATAAGTGGACAAAGCTGACACAAACGAGTAGATTAGGGCATGAGATGATTAGATTGGGGTGCTTGAGGATTGGATCTATGATTTTGAGGCGGGTCCAAGCATACCCATCTGATAGATCTGAGGAAAAGACCACCCACCCAAAGAGGGTGCCCCCACCTAGAGTGACTAGTGCTAGATCCCATGGCAAATGGAGTCTGATTAACGTGAAACTTGAGATCTAGGGTTTATTCATTTATCTCCAAGTGGGTTTTGATGGTTGTCATAATAAACTAACCGGATCTATCAGAGTTACAAAACTAGGGTTTTAAGAAAGAGTGTTTGGTTGTGACAATCAGATCAAAGCTCGAAAAAATAAAATATATGCAGACGTACCTAGAAATACTTGCTACTAACCTTGTATGATGATGATCTTGCCTTTTTGATCAATTGCAAACGTTTACTATGCCCCTCCAACTGAAATCACTACCTCATCTCAGATGCCAAGCGCTCCCTCCTCCTGCAAAAGAGATCTGCTATGAGAATCGATTTACAAAAGGATAGATGAAATGACGAAGAAAGATGAATCAAAGAACATCAAGATGGTCGTAAGATACAATAAAGATACTCTCCGAATCCAAGACAATTTGAGAGGATGATATGGAGCTCAGTCACAATTACACCCCTACCCAAACGCTTCCTTCAGTAGATGGATGGAAACCTGCAAAAAATATTAGAAGCACATAGATTTGCAAGAATGCTAGAGAGAACAAGACTTTCCAATCTCCCTATAAGACATTCGACAAAGCTTTCAAGAGTTTCTGCAAAATATTTTATTAATCCGAGAGGTTGAGAGCCAAAAGTACCTTTACAAATGAGAGAGCATTTCGATATATAGATCTCTCAAGTACATAATACCTAGATCCAAAACGTTCAAGGGTCAATATCATAAGATAAAATCATCCTAATCTACGACTAAGATTAGCCGGATACATCTCACATGGATCAACTCACAAATAGAGGGGGGCACATCACTAGAAATGCCTGATGAGGAGCACACCACATAAAATATGACTAATGACCGCAAAGTAGCACATAGTGGGGCTAGGAGGTTATGTTATCCTTCACTAGCATGGACCCGTGGCACAATAATAAGATGTGGTGGCAAATAATATAAAGGTGTGATAAAAATCACTAGGGGATCTCCCTCAAAATACATCAAAACACCCTCAAACTGCATAAATCAAGGATGTATGTACCCCGAGTGAAGTGAAGTTGATGCCGGATGATGAATGTGACCCAAACAATGTGCCTTGGACCAATTCCATGCCATTCCTTTGCCTCAATTGCCCAAATCAATTTCCTCAAAAGCCATTTTTTATTATTAAAATGCTGCCTTGGGAACATAAAACAACCCATATCTCATCAAGGACCAGAAAACTGAAGCCAAGTGAATGTACAGACGAATCTGGGACCATGGTAGCATGGTACAATCGATTGGATGCACCCACATATTCCCTCTAGCACCCTAGGAGAACTTAATTTTTTTACATTGTGTTTTATTTTCATTTTCTGCAAGCAAAACTACTGCAAAAGAGCCAAGAGACCCATATCTTTCTTGTAACTGCCTGAACTGAAAATCAGCTGCACTAATGGACTTAGAATGTCCAAATCAACTAGGAACGAGTACTCATACACCATATGTCCATCACAAAGGTACATCAGAGGCCTCATCAATGTCAACACAATAATAATAATAAAGCCTGTAAATGCTGATAATCATGAAAATAATACAAGCCATCATAAGAAATCACCATTTGAAGTATGAATATGTCTAATAGACATCTGTAGACCATAGATAATCATCAACCATAAACATCTGTCTATAACTCATCCTGGATCCTGCTCATGGCCTGGCCAACACTCGGTTGACCAAGTCAAAACTGATCAAATGATGACTTAAGTGCTAAACTTTGATATTGCAAAGTACAAGTGGACATGCATGCTCAATTATCTATGCTAGCGGTGACACTCTAGTACGATTAGATTTTGTTGCCAAGTATAAGCACAATACATATATAATAATCCAAATTAAAATGATTAGTTGCTTCAAAACAAGAACCTCTAGTGTATACTCATTTATAGATTTAGCCCTTTTGCCAGTCAAGGGTGAAGGGATCATAAACAACAGGTAAGGCCAAGGGATGACTTGATGACTTGATGACTCAACCCTGTAAGCACCTGGGCTAAAGAAGAAGGGGATCCACACAACACATAAGTTGGACTCGGTGAACAATAGGGCATGGCGGTGTCTCACAAATGTGTGGAATGATGATAAAGCTCCACTAGACTCTAAACAAGCAACCTTTTTAATACTTTATTTGCTCATCATTTATTTCACTAGTAGACCTCTATTGGTAGGTGGGTGCCCTGGTAAGCCTTCTAGGCTTCCAGATAATGACAAAGAAATGACCTTTTTGTGCCAGTCTCTACTTGTTGCCCTGTGGGGGCAAATGAGTTGTACATTAAGTCACCTGACACGAAGACACGGGACACGGAGGACACGGAAAAACGAGTATCCGACACGGACACGACGACCCTCGGAATCAGGACACCCTCGGAATCAGGACACGGAGGACACGTTATATATAATATTAAAAAAAATATATATATATTATACAAATTACTGTAATAGAGAAAATATTGAATCTTGATAGTAGATATTGATCAATGTTACATCATGAACTTCGAAAAAGATACATCAAAGATTCAAACACCAATACCATACAATTTTACAAATCAATCAAACTCTAGATAGTAGAGTCTAAACTCTAGATAGTAGATAGTAGAGTATAAACATACTAGGGCAAGCCTCTTAAACACTTATAAGAAAATACCCTTGTTAAGGTTTACAAATTACTACATATGGGCTTGTCCTTAGACTTTCATACTGGAAAATGTTGTTTGGGACAGTCATAGTTAAATTGGCTTGGCTGGAAAATACATTGCATTCCACAGTCCCTTTGGAGTTGACAAACACACTTTTGCTATCTACTTGTGAAAACTTGGAATTGCTATAACTTTTGGCAATGGCATCCACAATTTTACTGAAAGTAACGTTTGGAGTCTGGATTGATTAAAGAAATACTTGTTGGCTGGAAATTATCATTTATTAAATTATTTGACAGTCCCATCTGGCATCTATCTATCAATTTTCAAATTGTCATTTTAGTGCTTGGTTGCCAGTGGCCACCTACATCTGCATAGCAAATATTGACATTGTTTTACAAGCTGGAAAATACATTTTGTGACAACTCTTGTATTAAATGTTTGATTGCAAATTGGGACAGTCATTCCATTGTTTATTTTGCTGGGAATTACATTGCCTACGGCTACAAGTCACCTCTTGCTCACCAATCCAAAGCTGGAAGTTACATATCTGTTGAAAACTTGAATAACATTTATGATTTATCATTTGAGTCTAGACTCTACATGCACAGTCACGTTATGAGTCACGTTATGCCATACCCCTAAACAGCTAAGATTTAAACAGCGAAAAAGCAGCGAAAAAACCCCTAATTTCATCACTTTTCACAGGACACGTGTCCCAAAATCAAGACACGTTACAAAAGAGTGTTGGACACGCGTTGACCACGTGTCCCAGGGATAAGACACGTTTTGACCATGTGTCAGACACGTACCATAGCGTGTCTTCACGTGAACACCGTTGGTACGGACACGTGGGCCAGTATGGACGTGTCAGGTAACTTAGGTTGTACATTATACAAAGAATAAGTGCTCATCCTCTAGCCATGAACTTTATTTTTGAATGATAACTTGCCAGCCTCCAAGAGTAGGTGCCCTGGAAATCCTTTTGGGCTTCCAAAAAATGACTAAGGCTCAACCTTCTGGGGCTTGCCTCACCCTAATACCCTGTGGGGATAAATGAGCCTTACACCATACAATGGATGAGTGCTCATCTCTTGGCCACTGGCTAGTTTTATTTTTTAATTTCTAGTAGTGTTTAAAGACACTTTTATTTTGCTGGCAGGGCATCCATTTAGAATAACTTTTAGCTCCGATGCCTTAGTGTCTAAAAATACTTTCTTTGGTAGTACTACTTGTGTTCAAGACCTAGAGGTAGAGATTCCCTGTGATAAGATCACATAAACCAACATCGAGACACGATTTTATACATGGAGACCCATTCCAACATAGAGGTGAAGGTGGGGGAAATCGTAGATGTCACTAGTCAAGTTACAAGTCAAGGACAATCAATGAAAATGGGAAGGCAATGGATGGATGGAGACAGTGGAAGTGATGCCAAGACTAGCAAGCTATGTCCTTGAAGGGAAATGACTAAATCCATAGTAGGAGTAGGGCAAGGCCAATGAGTATACAAAAGAATTTCTTGTTCAAAACCACTAGTTCTTTCTATGGGTAGAGGCCTGTAGTACTGTTGTTTATGTTCTGAACATGAGTTCGCACCGTGCCTTGTGGTGCAAAACTCTTGAGGAGATGTTCACAGGGAAAGTACCTGAGATAGGTCACTTTCGTATTTTTGGTTGCCTTACATACTCTCATGTTCCTTCTGAGAAGAAGACAAAGTTGGAGGCTACAGGTGAGAAGGGTATCTTTAATGGTTATGACGAGACTTCGAAGGATTTTCGCATATACCTTCCTACATAGAGGAAAGTTGTGGTGAGGAGGGAGGTGAAGTTTGAACAAGAGAAAGCCTTCAGGAGGTGTCTAGATTCTGAGATGGAGGAGCAGCAGAGTACTCGACAGGTGACAGTTCAGAGTTCAACGAGTCAAAGTACAGGGTCATCGGTTTCAGGAGTGACTGGGTCCTAGGTTACAAGATCATTAGTTTCAGGGGCCCAGTCTACAGGTACTTTTGGTACAGGTACAGTTTCACGGATCATAGGTTCATAGGTGACACCTTCAGGTGATTCGAGTCCTCTAGGTATAGGTTTAGGTTCACCAAGGACAGGTTCTCAGGTTGTTGCTACTTCTTCAGGGAGACAGGTGTCTAATGAGGAGGTAGAGGAGAGTCCGAGACAGGATGCTTCCTCCAGGAAGAGAAAGCCAAGTTGTCTTAAGGAGTTGATGAAGGAAGCAGAGGAGTCAGTTGGACCACCCAAGAGAGAGGTTAGAGAGAGGCATGCACCTGAGAGATTTTCAAGCTATATGGCACAAGTGACTAGCTTACGTGACATCGTTCCGTCTACTTATAAGGAGGCTTTCGTTTGCCAGGTTTGAAGAGATGCCATAATGTAAGAGTACAATTCCATTATGAAGAATGGGGTGTGGGAAGTGGTTTCGAGACCAGAGGGGAAGTTAATTGTGACTTCCAAGTGGCTTTACAAGATAAAGCATGCTGTAGATGGCAGTATTGAGAAGCTCAAAGCTCGTTTTGTTGCACGTGGGTTCTCACAGGTAGAGGGAGTTGACGTTGATGAGAGCTTTGCACCAGTGACCAGATTTTCTTCGATCAGAGCAGTGGTCTCCGTTGTGGCAGAGATGGGTTGGAAGATCCATCAGATGGATGTGAAGACCGCTTTTCTCAATGGTTTTCTACAGGAGGAGGTGTATCTCGAGCAGCCACAGGGCTTTGAGGTGTATAAGAGAGATTCTCATGTTTGCAGGCTGAAAAACGCCTTGTATGGTTTGAAGAAATCCCCTCGGGCTTGGTATTCCAGGATTGATTCCTACTTGCTTTCGATTGGGTTTCAGAAGAGTGAAGCGGATACCAACCTATACTACATTGTGGTTGGTGGTGTTCCACTTATTCTTTTGCTATATGTTGATGACTTGTTCATTACTAGGGGAGAGCACCTTATTGATGCTTGCAAGAAGGATCTTGCTTCAGAGTTTGAGATGACTGACCTTGGGTTGATGCATTATTATTTGGGGATGGATGTTTGGCAGGAGGATGGACATGTTTTCCTGGGGCAAGGAAAATATGCTGGAGATGTTCTGAAGAGATTTCAGATGACTGATTGCAGACCCATGTCTACACCCATAGTCACCAACTTTACAAAGCTTCATGCTTTTGAGTGAGAGTTGGTGGACCCTACTCTATATCGTCAACTTATTGGTTCGTTGATGTATCTGGTCAACCACCAGAACAGATATGACTTTTGCAATGAACACTCTTAGTCAGTTCATGGTAGAGCCTAGGAGAGTGCATTGGATTGCTGCAAAACACATATTGAGATGTCTTGCAAGTAGAATTGATTATGGATTGGATTAGAGGAGATTTGGTGTAGTGGGATTGGTTGGCTTTACAGATGCAGATTGGGCAAGTAGTGTTTCGGATCGGAAGAGCACTTCTGATTGTTGCTTCAACTTGGGTTCGACAGTTGTATCGTGGTTCAGCATGAAGCAAAAGTCTGTGGCATTGAGTTCTGCTGAGGTCGAGTATATGGTAGTCAATCAAGCTAGTTGTGAGGCTTTGTGGCTTCGCAAGCTGATGGTGGACTTATTTGATCAGGAGATGAGTCCTACAGTTATACATTGTGATAGTCAGAGTTGCATCAAGCTCTCTGAGAATCCAGTATTTCATGATAGGTCGAAGCATATAGAGATAAAATATCACTTTATCAGAGACTATGGTCAGAGAGGGGTTGTTCAGTTGCAGTATGTCTGTAGTATGTACAGATGAGCAGGTGGTTGTCATTTGCACAAAGGCTTTGGGTAGAGAGAAGCATGTCTACTTCAAAGATAAGTTGGGAGTGGTGAAAAACACCTTCCTCGGTAAGAGGGAATTTTGAAAAGTTACCTAGAAAGTGTTTGTCCACCTAGATTTGCCTTGGGGTGGACAAGGACATTTAAGTTGTGACCCCTAGTCAATTTGCATTTAATGAAGTGAGAAGTACTTTTTATTTTTAAAGTGGCTTTATTAAAAAGGCTAAGTCATGGTTTTCCTAAGTTCATATTTAAATAAAGTTAAGTGAGTGATTATTTTAAAAAGGGGTTGTTCTAACTTTATTAAATGACATGAGTTGCACTAAATGCCATTTAATTAATATTTAATGGAGCATTTAATATGAACCCTTCATCTAATCTAATCTTGACCATTAGATTGAAAGAGGAAGTTACCATGAACAAAAAGGGTTGGGGCAAGGCATTCTTTCACTCATTGTGATCATCTCTAAAACAGATTTTTGCAGAGAGGAAGAGAAGAGAAAGAGAGCAGGTTTGAAGAGATTTCAAAACCAAGAGAGAGAAAATAATTTCCAGCCTAGAAATTGAGGAGCAACACAGAAATCGAGAAAGGGCATAGATTTCGAGGAGGGCACTAAAATCGAGAAATGGCATAGATTTCGAGGCTGTCGATTTCTGCACAGAAATCGAAAAAGGGCATGATTTTAAGGCTGTCGATTTCTGCATAGAATTCGAGGTGACCGTACTGTACGGTCTGCACAAAAATCAAGGAAATCTGTACTGTACGGATTCAACACAGATTTCGAGGTAAAGTACAGAAATTTGTACTGTATGGATTCTACATGAATTTCGAGGTGAAAAGTACATAATTAATTGCTGTCCGTACATCAGTTTATGGGCATGAATTTTGAGGCTGTGTTTGGCACGCATTTCAAGGAAGGAAAATCAGCTGTTCAAATTTCGAGGTAGAAAATTGATAAGTATTGTTGATTGAATTTTTGTATTTTTACTAAAGAAGTAATAAATCTCTCTCTCTCAAAAACAGGTTTTCCCTTAGGGGTTTTATCCTAGACCATTGGTAAAAAATAACTGTCATATTCATGTGTGTTTGGTTGTCTGAAAATTTTTGAGTTTGAAATTTTGGTAGAAAAGAAAAATTTCTGAATTGTTTAATTTTGGAAAAAAAGTTCACGTGTTTTGGTTTCAGTCAAATTTTGTTTAAAATTTGTGCATAGAGGGCTTGGGCATTAAACTATGCAGAGAAGCCAAAAGGCTTGAAACCAGGTTGGGGTTCTTGGCTTTCACTTGCACCCTTGAAGGATCGGTGAAGGCAATGTGGGTCACTTGAAAGCTGATGGAGTCTTTGAACCCTTGGAAATGGTCCTAGGGCATGAGGAAGACTTTGTACCCACTTATATAGTGGTGTGATGACACTTGGACACTTGCTTGCAAGGTATGGGTTGATGTAGTTTAGATGATGTAGTGGACACGCTTGCATGGCACACATGCCTTGATCTTGATATCAAGTGCATACCCTTGACTAAGGGTCCTTGGTCCCTGGTTCCTTGACAAAGCTCTAATGGCTTGATGTAACCCTCAAATGGTTGGAGGACACCCTTGCTTATGATGGTCAGAGGTTGGTACAAACCCTAAGACATGATGACAATAAAAGATGACTTATGAACATTAAAATATTTTATGATTCAGATTCAAATTAAAAATACAAAATAAAAATAGTTACCTTCCTTACCTTGAAGTCGACCCTAAATTGAGGATGTGGACAAAAATAAAAGTGTATAAAAACAAGAGGTCCTCACATTCCAAATGACATCGAACGATAAGAAGGTGAATGAGCTCACTAGCTGACTGAGGTAAAATTTGGTGACTATGGAGGTGCAGTCAACGGAGACTGAGATTTTTCGGGTGATTAAGGAATACAAGTTTTTTTTTTCTTCTTCTTTTTTGCTTTTACTGAGTTAATTTTTGATAGGAGCAATCCCGAACTTATAGTAACATCAACCCTCAATGTAAATTCGATGGAGATTTGGCAGCATATCACAGACCCTTCTTTGGATTTGTGAAGTCAATAGTTAAACCTCGGATAGCAACAACAAGGAACAATTCTATTTTTTGGTGGTTTGATGCAGTCCATTTCGGACTTGCTTGGGGTTTTCTTCCAGTTCGAGATTCATACACAGTCCTCTATGATGCATAGTGTTTAAGGATCAACCTCGACACAAACAAACCCGAATTTTGAAGTTGGTTAAGGTGGTGGAGTGGACTAGGCACGTGCATTGTCAAAGTTCGGATATGGTTCTTTCTACATAGTCCTGGAATGGACATTGGTTGAAGTCCTTCTTAGCATATATACACAAGTTTTGACTATGTTTTAGCATATTACATAGTCCAAGTGTGAACACCATCCAAGTTTGGAATGAGAGGTTGCATACACAGTCATGGTTTTTGGCATAGTCAAATCCAATGATGGTGACAGTTCTTTGAAGAATGGGAAACCCTAAGCTCAGTTGAGAGCCGAATGGTAGAGTTGACACAGTGCAAGGTTGATGCACAGTCCTAGTTCATACACAGTCCATTTCTGGTATGTATGAGAGCGTGTGGAATCGTAATCATAGCAATAATAATGAATGGATACGGTATGTATGCATGCACCCAATGAATTTGTATAAATAAATATATACATTGACATACATACAGTGGAGTATGTACAGTGATATACATATAGTGAAGAATGTACAGTACAATGGTGTATGGACAATAAATACAGTGGTATATTGCTGTGTGATTTATGTACACGATGATATAATGAAGATAGTCTTGATAATGAAGTATGCCATGATGATGTTGATGGTGCCTTGTACACTTTTGATGCATACCCTATGATGATGTTACAGAGCTTGTTGATGATCTTGAGACATTGATGACATGTTTAGATAGACCTTGATGATGATGATGCATACTTGATGCATAGATGCTGATACACTTGGTGATGATGGTGATATGACATGAGCAGATTGACCAATAGCGTTGATGAAGAGTAGGTGTTGATGACCAAATTGAGCAAGCAGAAAGTGATTGACCAATAGTATTGAGCAGAGATTGACCAACAATATTGATGAGCAGATTGACAAGCAAGGGTTGATGTGCCGAGATGGTTGAGCAGCAGATTGATGACAATCAAAGATTGGCATCAAGCTTGCAAGTAGAATCTTGCACTTGAGGATTGGACTCCTCAACCCTTTCTTAGTTGGAGGTAAGAAAACTAGGTTGGGTCCTATTACAAGAGTTGGTGCTCTTTTCATCAGTTGGTGTTGATTGGAATCGAGAAGATTGTAGTCTTCCATTACCATAAATAAAATCCAAAATTACAGATATTTTTGTGTCTCTCTTGATCTGATGAATGTGCTTATCACTCATGGTTGATTTAGCTAATGCATATAATGATGCAATTGATAACATAATGCTTGATATATTTTGATCAATTAATTGAAAGTAACAAGTATAAAACTGCTCTCACACTGATTCACCCTCTCTCTCAGTTTGGCCATTGTGTCCAACAATTCCATTTTCATTTTTTAACTATTTTCTTTACATTCTATTGACCACCAAAACCAACTAGGTAGACAGCGATGTACCACACACATGTTGGATGTGCCTTGAAGATAAGAATGACGTACTTAATGATTAGATCAAGTGAGACAACTCTTCTTCTCTTCTTCTCTTTATGAAATTTCCGCATCCTTGTGGGGGATTTTGTAAGGATAGGTCAGCATGAAGGTGTCGTTCTTTTGTAACTTAATCACGTAAGACTTAGTCATTAGAGAAGTCCTTTCATCCAGTGTTTTTTCACTTGGATAATTAAAATTTATTTTAAGAGATTAATTATTTGAGTTTTTCACTCAAAATTACCTCCAAAGTGGTGGAAGGTGTTCTAGTGATCGAGTCCATGGGGTGATTAGGACTTAGGGATGTTCTATATTGCCATGCTAGACATTATCCAAAGTCTTGCGGAATTTCATTAAGCTTTGCATAGTTTTTTTTTTTAATTTTTGGTCATTAAAAATTGTCACTCATGACAATTTGTTGTACTGTAAAAGAGGGTTACTTGGTCCATTTTAATGTTGTATAGGGTATGGGTATTCAAGACAAATGGCATGAGTCCCCCTACACCCTTGAGCCAAGTTTGAAGTCCTTCAGACAAGTATTACCATGGTTTTGGTCACTTTTGCCTAGGTCAATCATGGAAATTAGAATATTGGGCATTTAATTAGAGAGCCAAATTTTGGAAAAGTGGCTATAGTCACTTGGGGTGGTCAAGAGAAGGTTCTAATGTTTATATTAGGTTCCTAAGATAAATTTAAGATCCAAAGGCCCGCCCACCAAGCAAGTATGTAACGAGTTTTGAGTTGCCCACTTTAGGGGGGTGCCTCCCTCTCTCCCTTGTGACACTTGTCTAACAAGCAAAGAGCTTCTCTTTTTCATTTTTCCTATTTAAGGAGGGCATTCCTCCTCATTTGGGCTACATTCACTTACTCTTTTGCTTCATTTTGCTTGTGCTCTCTTTCTCTCTCATTTTCTCATTCTTGCTCTCATTCTCTCATTCTCCATTCTTGTCCAAGAGGAGCCATTGTACTTTCAAGTTTGGATGATAATAGAAGAAATCCTTGGAGGAAGTATTGTCCATGCATTGTGATTGAGGTGATTTTTTTCCATTCTTGGTTTGTTTTGTATGTGGAATCTCAAGCAAAGTTTTTTGATTGAGAATAGTATTGTAATAGTTTTGTTGCATGCTATATGGGTTGTTTGCTTAGAATTTGGGAAGTTAAAGTATTTCTAGCTTGAATATTTTGTTTCTCAAGTCTTTGTGGATTTCTCACTACGTTTGCATTGTCGAGCTAAATTTGTTATAGGTTTCACATGTTTGGATAGTGGGATTCCGTGGTGGGATACCCCATTGTCCAAGAAGTTTCGAAAATGATTTGGCCTCTTTACTAACATTCTTTTTCTTATTGCAGCTCTTAAATACTTCATTTTGCACTCAAATATTATCATTTTTCGAATGTTTACATGCTAGTTTTACCTTAGAAAAAATTCTGATTTTTGCATGAAATTTTTTGAGTTTGTTTAAAACTCATTTCTATCACTTTTGTGCTATAATAAATTGCCATTTTGTGCAGGTTTCTGATCTCACAGGGGGAGGGAATGTTCAAGTTCAGCAACTAGCAAACACCAACAACACCCAAGAGGGTCTACTTCAAGTCCCTCGCAAAAAATAGTTAAAAATCACTCTCTCTCTCATTTCTTAATAAATATTTGTGCTGAAATCTACATCTTTGTAACAAGTCCAAGAGAGTCGAGTCTCTTGGGTTTGAGTTTGTTGTGCTTCATTTCGAGTTTTTAGTACTTAGTGATTTTGGTTTCAGGTGCATGTAAGTGAAGTGGCTTTGCCCATCCTTGCATGACCTTGTAAGTTGCTTGGATTTAGATTAGTTTACTTCATTGCTTGTTTTTTTTTTGCCCGCACCTCACAAGTGAAGTGGCTTTGCCCGTCCATGTGAAATTGCATTGGCGAGTGTTTTTATTTCCAGTATTTGCTTATTTCGTTTTTTCCAACACTCACAAGTGAAGTGGCTATGCCCATTCATGTGAAATCGCGTTGGTTAGCATTTTTATTTCAAGTATTTGCTTATTTCTTTTTGGCTGCACCTCGCAATTGAGTAGGCTCTTCCTTCGTTGTGATATCCCGCTTGCATTGTTTTGTTTAATTTTTGCTTTAAGGATAAAATTTACCACAAGCCCCGTTTTTTGCCTCGTATCCTCTCCCTGTTAGGATTTATAATCCTCCCTTGTCCAAACTAGTCTATTAGATTATATTTGCCCAACTTAGGAGTCATTTAGTTATTATTGGGTCTACTAGTACCATTGGGTCCACTTGGGCTAATGGGGCCATCTGTACTAGTCACTAGAGTGTGGGCAACACAGATAGAGGTTAACTGCAATTGACTACATCTTCACACATCAGTTAATGTGCCTCCTTGACCAATCCCTACAATTTAGGAACCACTGGGACCACCACCAACCTCATTCAGTTGTTGGTAGTTGGTAACTAGTCAAGCTAAGTTATGCTCTAGTTACATTCAGTTACATGTCCTCCATTTAAGTTAGCGCCAGTCTTGCATGGTTGCATGTGAGAAGGCACCTATTCTCACCTACTTGTCACCTACCACATCAATTTAACTAGTTTAACCAATTATAATTGACAGAGAAACTGAATTAGACATTTGGAGTTAGTTTAGTGAACTCCGATAGTGATTTAGACACTTATAGTTAGCCATGCAGTTAGATTGAGTTGGTGGATTCAAATTCCCTTTATTGTAACATTGTTGTATATTATTGGGATTAATGAAGTTTATACCGTAATTATGCTGAGCAATACTTATCAGTTTTCTATGAAATTTGTCTTGACCAATGTGTATTTTTCATTCCATTCCACTGCACAATAATACAATTCAATTGCACTCATTTCTTGTAGATCAATGGCACAATAATTTAACAATAATTTGTGCACCTGACATTCTCTCTCTAATCGAAGAAGATAGTCTCTTGGGGTAGATATCTAGAATAGTTCATTTCTTTGCAACAAACACCTTAATTCCCTAAGTCAAAGAGAGACATAAAATTTACTAAAACTTACAGGACCACTTGCATAACATTGTTACAATCATTTACATTTCTCTACTTTGCAATCACTTTATTTTAACTTACGCATTTATTGAAAGTCATCATGTTCTTGTATATTTGTTAAAGTAAATGAGTTGATGCTTTAGGAAAATTATTTGAAGTTGATTATTATAACTCCATAGCCCGAGTAGAGACGGCACTGGTCATTTTGATTATTTGATTGTTTCTCTCTTGCATACATTACTGGTTGATTGTTAAAGGGTTTGCTTGACATTGAAATATTTGCATCACTGCACAATGATTGTCATTTTTGTAATTTACAATTCCCGGAAAACATTCTTCATAAAAGAACTTAGTAAGTAGGAACTACCCCCCTTGGCCTTTAGGAGTTGTGGTCTAAACGGAGGAGTTTAAAATTGAGATGTGTTGTACAGGAAAGTATCCTATGGCTAGGGTTTAAGAGGCTATCAACGTTGTTGAAATATTGTAACTTCGAAGAATATTCTTTATGTATCTTTTGTGGTCCCCGATGGTCCAACCAGGAGAACCACTTGTATTACATTGTACCCCGAT
>LPNX011101400.1:131480-171191 GCA_001517045.1 Pseudotsuga menziesii
AAACATATGAAAAATTAACAAACGTACTGGGGTTGAAAGAGAGACGCATATGGTTCTGCAAGTAAATACAAGCAAGATCAGAGATTAGAATGGTTCATACCTTAACAAACGAAGGTTGATCCAAGCAGCCCTTCAATCCTTCTCTTGCTCCTCTTGCTCCAAGAGATCTGCAAAATGAATTATACCTTCCTCAAACCATTATGACCACATATCAAGAAATGATAATGAAAGCAATATGATAAACTATTCTGATTAACATAAACATCTGATCATAAATATAAATTCAATCACACATTGAACAATGATTTGGGAAGAAGAAGGACATTACATCTTTATTAATCTTGAAAACAAGTACAAATATACATTCTCTCCAAGTTCGACACCTCACAAAACCTTGATCTGGTTCTGCTGCTTCTCTCCTCCAAGGAACTCAACCTCCAAGCTCTACAACACAAGTAGAATGCTTCTAGGGCAAACGTGTGGGCAAAGAGAGTCCCAATTCATCCAGCATAATGATGCAAAGATTCAAGTCTCCACTCATGGACCTCCCTACCTCTATTTATATGCTTTATGAAGAGTTAGGGTTGAAGACAAAGTAGTTACAACTGAAGGAGTCAGTTGCATAACTACCCAAATTACCCGAATTTCAAAATACGTATTTTTTTGACATTTTCAGGAGGTGGACGCAGGTTGCAGAGACAACAGTCGTGTATGCGAGGAGGTATACGCAGGTTGCAATGCAGAAAGTCGCGTATTTAAGGCATACATGATTATTATATATAGCAAGTCGTGTACATACACGGGTTTCCTACACATCAAAAAAATTCATTTTTAGGGTACTTCTGGGCATTTTCAAACTTTGGTGTCTTCTGGAAAGTTTTAACTAACTAAAATATCTTTCCAACGGTGTAGAGATGAGGTCAAACAGAGTTACAGAACTCCCGATATGGGTCCTCCGAGTTAGGTGTTTTTTCAGTGACTTTCATGAATTGTTGTCATGGAAGTGTTGACATGCGATGAAATCATGGGAAAGTGATCACAGGCAGAGATGCGTCATTTTGAGCTATAATAGATGCCCCCTAATGTATGAGGTTAGCGGGGAAGACGATAGCCGAAATGCATTATAAAGGAAACAACTGAATATGGAGAGAGCAGAGAATCCAAGATCAAAAGGCTCGAACAAACGTACCCGAAAGAGAGATAAATGTCAGACAAAACTGATCTCTGGGACCTACAAGTGCATATACAAATCATCGCCATAAAGATACAGGCGGATCCAACATATGTATAACTGATGAAACTATCATGG
Organism: Pseudotsuga menziesii; assembly: GCA_001517045.1. NCBI lineage: Eukaryota > Viridiplantae > Streptophyta > Pinopsida > Pinales > Pinaceae > Pseudotsuga > Pseudotsuga menziesii. The sequence goes on from LPNX011101400.1 coordinate 132,790, forward strand.
TCGCTCAATATGCAAAAAGACACCATATCAAATCTAAAAGAGTCATGGCCACAAATGAACAAGGTGGATCGATGTTCAACAATCGATCATAGCCAAAAAATACAAGGTGGACAGGGATGATTTTAGGGGCGAAATTTAGCCCAGTGGGCTGTTTTCTATGTTTTTCTCCCAAAAACGATTCGCCATTTTGCATTTTTTGAAGCCCTGTTTTGCCCAATTTTGATGGGGTAAAATTTTTTCACCCTAAAAAATTGCCAAATTATTATATAAATGATATAAAATCCTTGGAAATTAAAATATTTTTTGAAAAATATCGCCAATCATTTTATAGTTGGAGTTTTAAGAATTGGTAATATTCGCCAACATTTATACACTTTTAAATAAGTATGGTTCCTTAAAATCATCCCTGAAGGTGGATCTATGTCTCAACAAAATGTCATATGAAGTGTGACAAGGTCTTGCGCAACTTGGGCAATAACAAAGATGATGATGCTACTGTCGGCCCAAGGTCTTCAATCCAGACCGCCCAAAAGGTACGAATCCTATCCATGCGAATAAAGGAGTTGAAGTCAAACATGGAGGAAACCGTTTGATTACCGATCAATAATGAGAACCGTTAACAAATGCGAGGGAAACCACCATTAATGAAAAATGGTCCCCAAGGTACCTAGTACATTCTAACAAGTGTGAATACAAGGACTTGAAGTCAAACACCTGAAGAATCGATTGAGTAGGAGACATTAAGGTATTCTCACTACCCAATAGTTAGGGAAATTGCCACTGATGATTGCAATCCCCAAGGTACTGTCATAAAACTCTAAATCTCATTCCCAGAGCAAGCTGTGTTGCAGTCGATAGGAAGAGATTCGTTGGAAGGAAGGCATTAAGGCATCCTTTATCATCCAACACGAGGTAAGTCAAAGACTAAATGGATTTGGAATTGGTACAGAATTTTACAACAAAGACCGTCGAAGACATAATGTAATGACCTGATACCAGGGAATGGCCGACACAAAAGGTCGAGGCAACTGCAGAATGGTCGACAAAGGTTTAATCCTTGAACAGTGAGCATGACACAAAAGTGACTTGGGCAGCTTTTGACACGAAAGGACCAACGACACAAATCTACAATGTAGGAGACATTGACAGATTCCCCATATAATTGGAAAAGAAACCAACGGGAGGAGTAAAAAACTTTGAATCGGGTTAAGGTCAAAACACTAGGACCCAATTGTTGATAGACTCAAAACTGGTGCTTTGTTCAAGGAAACAAGACTTGCTGCCATGATGTAAAAAACATGCCAATGAACTTCCCTTCCTCTCTTTCTTGTAAAGGTTTAACGAGTCCAGGAAAGTAAACTCGGGACCATCTTCATTTTTGGCAAGCTCGAAGAAGAGATAGAAGAATCCTTGATAAAGCACTGATTCGTGGATTTTACGAGCTCGAACTAATACATGCTCGTCGGTGTTTTCATAGTTTAGAGAGTCTGAAAACTCCAAAGAAGACTCCAGGGGGTGCTTTTTCGTCCAATTTAGTCTCGTGAGGCCGAAAAAGTATAAAAAAAACCACAAAAGAACTCTCTTAGCTTCCGAAGAAGTAAGGCGCACATTTTTCGTACTTAGCCGGGAAGGTTTGAAAAAGGTTAAATTACCACCTACCAAACGCTCCTTCAAAAGCAGCATATAGCCTTAGTTTTACGAGTGTGAAGGAAGGCAAGATCACTCGGAAAGATCCATTTGATTACGAGAAGTGGGGCTTACAACAGTAAAATCGATGCTTTGTTCTTTACGGTTTAGCGAGCATGACAAAGACAAAGTATACTCGGAATCTTTTTCATGTTTAGGTCCAGAGCACGAAAAAGAGAAAACTAAGCTCATATCGGGGGTTCCTTTTCTGTAAGTTTAGTTCCTCAGGTCTGGAAAAGTGATAAATCTATGCCCGAGAATACTCTTCTCAATTCCGAAGAAAAGAGAGTGTTCCTTTTTCGTATTATTCCACATGGTCCGAGAAAGTGATAACCTACCACCAATGTGGATGCCCATTCACATATTCTTAACGAGCCTGAACGAACAAGTTTACTCGGCAGTCAAGTCTATTTTGAGGAGTCAGACCAGGGCCTAAAGAAACTCAATATCTTTCCCGTGAAGTTTTAACGAGTGCGAAAAAGTCAACTCGCGGCCTCTTTACTGTTTTTAACAAGCTCGAAGGAGAGCAGAAATAATGCTCTAAATGCGAGGAGACGAGTGTCATAGTCAGGTGAAACTAGTTCCAAGCACAAGGAACAAACCTATGCATAATGCAAGGAACATGAGCAAGATAAAGACACTCGGGGAAAGTCTCCTCAAGGTAAAGGGTGTCAAGTTGAAAAGGCGAATTGATACAAGGCTGAGCAACGATGAGAACAAAGATGAGGGCTTATACAACGAGCTAAAAGTGTGGAAGCCGATGTTAGGCTCAAAAGCGCGAGCAAGATACATGCAAATGCAGTTACAACTTGAACAACAAGGCGAGGCTAGTAAATAGTTGTGACTCTAACTAAAAATCCTATCTCCTAAAAACAACAACATTAGAATCACATTTAGAAGAAAAGATCCGATGCAGGTCACTTTGGCAAAAACACATGCGACTTTGCTATCTTCTACAAAAGGGAAAGTCAAGGCAGAATCGACCGAAGAAGATTCTATAGCACCAAGGCTCGAGGGTTTATAATCAGTAAGATCGACCTCAGAAGGAGAGCAAAAATCAACAAGGGAGATAGAGTCTGCAAGAACAAACTCAGTATCACAGGAGTTGAAAAATTCATAAAAAAATCAAACTCATCAGGATCATTTACTTGCTTTTCAAAGGAAGAGTCAAAGGACTCAACAAGACCAACATAAGAAGAAAGGTCATGATTACTAGGCAAATCAGGGTTAGACTTAGGCACAACTAAACCAACATCCAATAGAAGATTAGACTGTATCAAAGACTCTAGGAAGACTCCATCCGAAGGAAGGAGATCATTCGAGATAGGACACGTGTCTAAACTTTCAAATGGATCGACAGAGTGGAGAGCAAGCTCCATGGTCTATATAGGATGACTCACCTGGTCAACTGCTGGGACCATGTCTCGAGAAGGTAAGCATGAAAACAGAGGCTGCTTCTCAGTAGCAATTGAATGCAAAGGACATGAGGCCACATAGCTCACCTGTGGCGGGGTAGTGTCTATAGAAACATTGGGAATCAATAAAGGAAAAACCTGATCTCTAGTTGGGTCAGGAGATGGATCAAGAAAATCCAACTGATGGATAGTGACAATTTCTTCGCCATGATTAAAGTACATCACACGAAAGAATGTTGACACCATAGCTTGCATGGCATAGACATAATCACGTCTAAGGATCATATTGAAGTCCAAGGGGTCTTCTATCACCATGAAGTCAACTAAGACGGTCTTCCCACCCAAAGTAACAGGTGTTTGAGCGAGAATTCCCAAGGCTATATAAGTTCTTTTATCAAACGCCAGTAATTGACAAGATACTAATTGAAGCTCCTTCATCAACAATACAATGAGCAATCGTGTATGGTTCAACTTTGACCTTGATTTGGAAAGGTGCATTAGAAGGAAGGCGCGGCTCAACTAGGCTATCCCAATCAAAGGAAGCAATCCGAGAGTTTGGTGGGGGTTGATTTGAAGCGAGTTCAATGCCCCCTTGTTTTGTTCAGTAAGTTCTGAACTGGTATGGGCCCTATCAGGTGCTGCAATTGCTGGAGAAGGTGTGGAAGACATCACTCTCATCATTGTGACTCATCCCATGCCATTTTTTTACCTCAGTAGCCCAAATCGAAGGAGGGCAGAAAGAATGCTCTAAATGCGAGGAGACAAGTGTCATAGGCAGGCGAAACTAGTTCCAAGCGCAAGGAACAAACCTATGCATAATGCAAGGAACATGAGAAAGATAAAGACACTCGGGGAAAGTCTCCTCAAGGTAAAGGGTGTCAAGTTGAAAAGGCGAATTGATACAAGGCTGGGCGACGATGAGAACAAAGATGAGGGCTTATACAACAATCTAAAAGCGTGGAAGCCGACGTCAGGCTCAAAAGCGCGAGTAGGATACATGCAAATGTAGTTACAACTTGAACAACAAGGCAAGGCTAGTAAATAGTTGTGACTCCAACTAAAAATCCTGTCTCCAAAAAACAACAACATCAGAATCACATTTAGAAGAAAAGATCCGATGCAGGTCACTTTGGCAGAAACACATGCGACTTTGCTATCTTCTACAAAAGGGAAAGTCAAGGCAGAATCGACCGAAGAAGATTCTATAGCACCAAGGCTCGAGGGTTTATAATTAGCAAGATCAACCTCAGAAGGAGAGCAAAAATCAACAAGGGAGATAGAGTTTGCAAGAACAAACTCAGTATCATAGGAGTTGAAAAATTCAAAAAAAAATCAAACTCATCAGGATCACTGACGTGCTGTTCAAAGGAAGAGTCAAAAGACTCAACAAGACCAACATAAGAAGAAAGGTCATGATTATTAGGCAAATCAGGGTTAGACTTAGGCACAACTGAACCAACATCCAATAGAAGATTAGACTGTATCAAAGACTCTAGGAAGACTCCATCCGAAGGAAGGAGATCATTCGAGATAGGACACGTGTCTAAACTTTCAAATGGATCGACAGAGTGAAGAGCAAGCTCCATGGTCTGTCTAAGATGACTCAGTTGGTCAATTGCTGGGACCATGTCCCGAGAAGGTAAGCATGAAAATAGAGGATGGTTCTCAGTAGCAATTGAATGTAAAGGACATGAGGCCACATAACTCACCTGTGGCGGCGTAGTGTCTATAGAAACACTGGGAATCAATAAAGGAAAGACCTGGTATCTAGTTGGGTTAGAAGATGGATTAAGAAAATCCAACTGATCGATAGTGACAATTTCTTCGCCATGATTAAAGTACATCACACGAAAGAATGTTGACACCACAGCTTGCATGGCATAGACATATTCCGTCCAAGGAGCATATTGAAGTCCAAGGGGTCTTCTATCACCATGAAGTCAACTAAGACGGCCTTCCCACCCAAAGTAACAGGTGTTTGAGCGAGAATTCCCAAGGCTATATAAGTTCTTTTATCAAACACCAGTAACTGACAAGATACTAACTGAAGGTCCTTCATCAACAATACAATGAGCAATCGTGTATGGTTCAACTTTGACCTTTATCTAGAAAGGCGTGACTCAACTAGGCTATCCCAATCAAAGGAAGCAATCCGAGAGCATGGTGGGGGTTGATCTGAAGCAAGTTCAGTGCCCCCTTGTTCAGTAAGTTCTGATCCGGCAGTGAAGAAAATGTGACTAGCAGACACTTCACTCTCTAAAGGAAAAGTGGGATTGATCGACAATGGAATCGATTCAACCGCTTTGCGAAAGTCACTCTCCGAAGGGAGAGTGGGATTGACCAAAGATGACATTGGTTCAATCACATTAGGATCACTCTCTGAAAGAAGAGTGGGATCGACCAAAGATGAGATTGATTCGACCACTTGATTAACCAAAGGTTGAGTAGGTTGTTGAGAAAGTATAGGTTGTTCAGGAGAAGGAAATTCTTGAATCTCGGACCACACTCTTCCACCTCTGCGATAGCAAGGCATAGGTGAGTAAGATGATCTCCCTCGCATAGCTTACAAGGGAACTTAAGTTTGCACTTCAAACGACCAGTTTTCTCAAAGGTGTCGACATGACTAGCAGTGGTTGACTGTTTGCTCTCAACATGAGCTACAGAGGCTGAGATTTTTCCCCCAACATGACCACTAGAGGCTGGGTGACTAGGTCGAACCTGACTAAGAGAGGTTGGTTGTTGAAAAATTTCAGGATGTTCAAAAACAGGATGACCATGAAACCAAACTTTTCGCACCTCCGCAATGGAAGGGCATTTATAAGTAAGGTGGTCTCCCTCACAAAGCTTACAAGGAAACTTGGGCTTGTGTTTTGAACGGGTAGTCCTTTCAACAGTGTTAACATGACTCGCAGTGGCTGACAGATTGTTTTCAGCATGAACCACATAGGCTGAGAGGATGCCCCCAACATGACTTGCAAAGGCTGAAAGACTAGATCCAACATGACTTGTAGAGGTTGGATGCGCACCACCAGCATGAACAACGAAGGTTAAATGGTTAGGATCAACATGCTTTGCAGTAGTTGAGTGTGTGCACCCAGCATGAACTTCAGAGGCTAGGTGGATGGATCCAACATGACTTGTAAAGGTTGGATGGGGAGATTCAACTTGAACATCAAAGGTTGAACGAGCGCCCTCAACATGAGCTACAGAGGTTGAGTGATTGGATCCAACGTGACCTGGAAAGGTTGGAAGGATCCCACCAGCATGATGAACAGAGGCTGGATGGTGAAGATCAACTTGACTTCCAGAGGTTGAGTGCTTAGATTCAACATGATCTACAGAGGTTGGATAGGTGCCCCCAGCATGAACTACAGAGGCTGGGTGGTGAGGTTCAACTTGACTTGCAGAGGTTGAACGGGTGCCCCCTTGCTTATGTGCCTTCTTCCTATTCCTTCTTCTTTTACTCCTTTTAGACTGTCAGTTACTAGTATCAGTATTTTCACCGCATGAGGTAGAAGGAGTAGGAGAATCAACTACAGGTGAAGGGGAAGCAGTGTGTTATCACCCGCCTTGTAGTTGCCTGTGTGAGGTGGATCCAAGATGGATGGTAGAGGGCCAAGCAACTAAGGGGTGGAACCACGACTGCCTAGACTCCCAAATGGATGGTTGTCACATCAATCAAGGAAGCCTTCACTTTATGTTATCCTAGTCCAAGACAACAATGGGGGAGACCCAGATCCGCTCCCGACAGGAGAGATCAGACCTAGACACCAGAACAGATCAAATGGGGCTTTAAGGTATGTAAGGTGCAAGGTAAATGGAAACCCTAGCTCTAGAGTTTAGGCACTAGCAACTAATGGAGATAATCACTGTTTTGGGAAACCTAACTATGACAGGGTAAGCAAGGACAGAGTTGGGACAGTCTAGTACCAAGGAGACAGACTTAGTGAAAGGTAGGTAACTTGATTTGTAAATGAATGTTGGCAAAGGGAATGGGAATGAGGTCAAGTTAGGGCTAGTGCTGTTGAAATATTGTAACTTAGAAGAATATTCTATATGTATCTTTTGTGGTCCCCGATGGTCCTACCCGGAGAACCACTTGTATTACTTTGTATCCCGATGCTTCTAATCGGAAGAACTAATAAGAGTCATGAGGTAGTCCCCTCTAATTGTAAAGGTGGGTCATTAGCACCCTAGTGTGGTTACTTGAGCCTACATGTGTAATTCGAGCCTACATGATTTAACTCGAGCCTACATTTCGAATGAGTTAATTCAAGTGAACGGATGAATATAAATAGAGGTGTGGTGCTCCTCATTTGACACACACTCACTCACTTGAGTAGCGCACTTGTGGAGAAGAGAAGTAGCTGGAGAAGGAGGAGGATCAGGCTTTGATCTTCTTGCTGGTTTTATCTTTTATCTTTTTGGGACATCTATATTGAGGAAGCTTTTGCTGGGTTTTTCTCTTTAGGGTTTTCCTAGGATAAATCTGTGTTCCTTTTGTATGGTTGTGCTTGTCTATCTTTCAGTGATCCTGTTTATATGCTTTTGTTATAAAAATGAAATGAAATACTGATGTCTTAGCTAAGCATATGAAAATTTAACATGGTATCAGAGCCACCCTGAAAGAAGACATTGTGCAGCTACAGAAGATAGGGCTTCTTACTTTTTGGTTCTCTCTCCACAATCAATCAGCAAATGAAGGCTAGGTTGACTCTCCATTGAAAGGCGCATCTTTCTGTCGAAACAGAATTCGATTCCGAGCATTTTCAGTTTTCGGTGCAGGAAATTAGGAGAGGAATTTTTGAGTGAGCCCAGCATAGGATTGCTCTCCTCATCAAAATCGAAGCTTAGAGACCTGAATCAAGATTTTTGGTTAGGTGAAACTTCGGGAAAGTCAAACCCTAGTTTGACCCCGAGCAAGAAATACCCTAAATACTAAAACTGCTAAGTTTTGGTACATTCGCTATATCCTGCGTTTGGTGAAGGTTCAAGAGCTGAAAATTGTAGAGGCCGAAGATAAAATCTTGGTGTACATTGTGTGCAAAATTCAGCCTCGGATTTGCTATACTCTGGGAGATATGATCCCTCCAAGTTAGGGTTCCAGCTTCTTCCAGAATTCATCCCTAAACAGGACACCTAGGGAAAATTGCTGTAGCTTGGGCTACAGAAGTCCAAATTGAATTCCTGAAGATGTTACAGAAATAGCATGGACTGTAATTTCTATGGTCCGAATTTCAGAACCAGAAGATTAAATAGTGACACGTGGCATTCCGTACAACTTCACTATTCTGAACAGTCCTGTAACAGGTCACCTTGGGAAAAGGATCATAAATCCCAATTGGGGAAACCAATTCTGATGAAACATATGGTGTTGGATCAGGGACATGCGAGGTTACCTCGGTGCGAAATTTTAGATACAGAGGAGTAGTAATTTCGGAGATATCACAGAAACAGTGATAGGCATTTTTGCAGAAGAAATTGGAAAACTAGGGCTTCCTGTTCCGGGAGCTACCCTCCACTATTTTCAGAAAAGGAGTACATTGGACAACTCCATTTGAAGAGATCTATCTTTCTATCCAATCAGATCTGAAAGATTCCAAGTTTTGAAAATTAGGGTTTCTCTGACAAACCCTAGATCAGCCAGCTCTGGAAGCAGGATGGACACCTCAAATCGGTAAGATCTAATCTTTTGTTATTTGCATTTGAGGTTCTCATTTCAAAGTGATATATCACATCAATTTGATGACAAGCTTGGTGAAGTTGACAACTTCCAAGCATGGAAGTATTTGATCTCTCTGAAGAAAATGAATTGGACACCTTCATGAGTAGAGAGGTTCCAGTTCCAGAAGGAGACGAGGCTCAAAGCCTTATACAACAAGAACTTGATCAAGGCCAAGAAGATCATTGTTGATTCAATCACGGATCAACTTGTCCACAAGTGTCTTCCCTAAAGAGACCGAAGATGTTTGATTCCTCAATCAAGCTATTTGAAGATAAGAACATAAATCAGAAGATGGCTTTGAGAAAATAGTTGAAGAATGTGAAGATCCAGAATGCAGAAGTGGTGATAGCCACCTTGAATGGTCTCCCAGGGTCATAGAATTCATTCATTCAAGAAATGTGTGCCAGAAGGAAGTAATTACTTTCAATAGACTCTGGGAAGAAGAAGAAGCTTGACTCATAAGAAGAGAAGAAGAAGATGGAAGCAATTGAAGATCAAGCTCTCACCATTCAAAGAAGATCCCTCAAGCGATGAGGAATGTGAAGAAATCAATTCTTAAAGAACCTCTTATCCATCTTATCATGTGGATAAGAAATGATGATGTCATGAATGAAAAAGATGATGAAGTAGAAGGATTAAGAAGGAGTCTACCCACGAAACGAATAAAAGATAAGTATTCAATTGTCATTGCATGATATTGTTTTGTTATGCATTTGATTATATTTAGTTGATGTGTTATGCTTGATAGATTGTTTGCATTAATCACTGTATACTACTAATATGCTTGTGATGGGTAAGTAGCTCATGGTGCCATACAACTCTCCATTGCTACTTATCAAACCTCTTTGCTGACATATTGGATTAGTGCACAATCTCAATGATGTCATGGTAAAGATGGAAGACATCTAGAAAGTTTCCGTGAGACATGGATGGATGTTGTATTGGCTAAAATAATTTGTCGTTATGCATATGTTTTATAGTTCTAACCATGTAACTGGTACATTTGAATTGTAGGAAAGGTCCTGTTCAACCTCCTACAAGAAAAGAAGGATGAGACTTGTTCCAAAGAACAAGTGATGACAATTCAAGATTCACTCCAATAAACATGAATCTGAAGCTCCTAGGGTCAGGGACACCATGATGGAAGAAAAAGCTTCAGAGAGCAGTAGATCCACCTCGAAAAATGAAGACCACCATGGGTATGAGAGATAACTCAAGATGAAGAAAAGAATGCTATGAAAGAAGCTATGATCAAAGAATAATAGTTGATCATGGGGAATGATGTATATGATATGATTTCGAGACATAAAGGGAAGTACGTAGTATCCTCCATATGGATCTACAAGAACAAGTGTACAAAGCAAGGTTCGTGACTTGCCTCAGAAAGAATAGACTATGACATGACATACTCTATTGACTAGTATATATCAAGCATAGAACTACCTGTACAGAATAAAGAGGGAAGATGATACTCCACTTCAAGGGGAGTGACTACTGAAGATATCTGAGTTCGACATGGTACGACACGATGGATAGCTTCGTGATGGATTGAGACTTTACCAAGAGTAAAGTGGGTTCCAACCTTCAAGGTTGAATGCAGAAGACTAGGATATGCTGATGACCTGACAAGATGAACTCATGGAAGATGTTATGATAAAAGAATACTAGAATGATGTTTGGGATATAGTACTCAAACCAGAAAACAAGAATGTGGTATCATCCAAATGGATTTGCAAGATAAAATATGTTGCTGATAGAAGTAAGGAAAGACTTGTGGCTAGAGGTTTCTATCAGAAAGAGGGAATTAATTATGAAGAGACACTTACTCCAGGAAGTAAGGTACACTTCCTTCAGAACTATTATGGTAGTTTCATCCATGATGATGTAAATACAAGCCTTCCTTAATGGAATGATTGAGGAAGATTTTTACATCGAATAGTCACAAGGATTTGAAGTTGAAGATAGATGGACTCACATATGCAAGTTGATGAAGGCCCTCTATGGCCTGAAGCAAGCTCCCAGAGCTTGGTATGGAAGAATAGATAGTCTCCTGACGAGCATGGGCTTTGCCAAGAGTAAAGTTGATCCTAACCTTTTACTACAAGGCTGTAGAAGATGAACCTGTCATCCTGTTATTATATGTGGATGACTTATTCTTGACACGAAATGAGAAACAGATCATGGAAAGCAAGAAGAAACTAGCAGAAGAATTTGAGATGAAAGACCTTGGGTTAATGCATTATTTCCTAGGTCTGGAATAATGGCAAAGTTCAGAAGGAATCTTTCTCAACCAGAGAAAGTATGCGGTAGAGATATTGAAGAGATTCAATATGTTGGAATGCAAAGCCATGGCCACACCCATGGACTCCAACCTGAAGCTGTTAGCTGATTACTCATCAGAGTTAGTGGATGTGTCTCATTACAGACAGATCATTGGGTCATTGATGTACTTAACAAATACCAGACTAGACATTTGTTTTGCCGTGAACACCTTAAGTCAATATCTTGTTCAACCAAGACGGGTTCACCTAGTAGCTGCAAAACATGTGATGAGATATCTGAAAGGGACTATAGACCTTGGTCTATACTATGATGGTAGCCATGACTACAGATTGTATGGCTATACAGATGCAGATTGGGCTAGAAGTATCTCAGATAGGAAAAGCACATCAGGTAGATGCTTTTGTTTGGGGTTTGCTATGAGTTCATGGTTTAGCAGGAAACAATCCAGTGTTTCTCTTAGCACGACTAAAGCAGAATACATAGCAGATTGCTCTGCTAAGTTGTGAAGTCATATGGCTTCGGAAGCTGATATCAGGTCTGTTTGATCTGAAGATGGATACTACAATGATTCTATGTGATAACCAGAGTTGTGATGACAGAGAACCTTGTGTTCCGTCGTAACACATAGAAATCCGGTATTTCTACATACGAGATAAGATGCAGATGATGATGTTTCAGTATTCCCATACTGAAGATCTGGATGATGTTTCAGTATTTACATACTGTAGATGCAGATGATGGTGATTCCGTATTTCTATACTGAATATAGAGATGATGATGCTTTCAGTATTTCTATACTGAAGATATAGATGATGATGCTTTCAATATTCACTTACTAGAGATACAGATGGTGATTGTTCAGTATTCACATACTGAAGATGTAGATGATGATGGTTTAGATGATGATGTGTTGATGAAACCTCTGTCCCGAGTAAAGTTCAAACACTTTTGAGACAAGCTTGGTGTGGTTCGAAAAGACCTTCCTCGAAAGGGGGAGTAGTGATGTTGCAGTGGGATTGTATCATCCCTGGGCACTTGCCCTAAAGTGATCTGGAGACCTCGGTCCTCGAGAATGAAGAGGGATTGTGTTGCCGCCTAATTCACACTTTAAGGAACAGGAAAGTCACAACCTGCTATGTGTGTCCTTGGGGGCAAGCGGGAGCTGGGGACCACTGTCACCACAGTCCACAAATCCTCCGTTTAGGCAAGATCCCAACAGAGCCAAGAGGGGTAGTCCCTACGGAATACTAAGTTCCAGATTTATTGATTTGATTACAAATTAAAAGGATCTTATTAAGGTGTGAGGCTAAGGTTTGAGAAATGACAGTTAAACCAAATGCAAGATGCAATATTCCAATGACAGTCAATCCTTTTAATATAACCAGTGCCTAAATAATGGAGTCACAGAATGCAACTTTCAATGGATGCAATCTAAGTTAATTATCCCACAGGTTAAATGTTATCTAACAATGAGACGAATAAACAAATAGATGATACAGTTATAAACAATAATGAATCAAGATATCTAAACAATGTACAGATGATCTAAATTTATCAGTATAAAATGAACAAGTAAATATGAACCAAATTTACAAGCTATAGACAAGAGATATCAGAAGGAAAATGCCTTAAATGAAATTTATTAAACCAACAGTAAATGAAAAAAGGAAAGACTTTAAGTTGGATTACTTGAAGCAGTTAAACAAATGTTAGTGAGTTATTAAGCATTCACCACATAAACAATTGCAGAACTGAAAGTAAATGAAACTGAAAGTAAATGAGACTGAAAGTAGAGTGTTGGAGTGCAGTGCTGGAGTGGAAATGTGCTGAAATGAAAAAATGTTATAGAACCGGTTTTGCAATGTCTCTTGGTTTATTTTAGGTAGATTTTATTAAGGTTTTTCCTCTTGAAGTTTAGTTTCCGAATCGGTGGTGTGACTACCCCAATCTAGTATTTCTCAAGTCAAAGAGGGAATGCTGGTGCGCTCAACAAAGTGGGAGCAAAGCCCACCCGTAGCTCCCAGGTCAAACTCCAATGCCCCGGTGCTCAACAAGGAGGATGTAGAACGCCTAGAGACCCCCCACGGTCTACTACTCCAACTAGCTTCCTGAGGTCACTGTTTTTAATTAACAGGAAAGATAGCAAGATGGATGCCTGTTAAACTATAACTCCTCTACCCCCTGTTGTATCTCGTGAGTACCCCGAAGGGTGATCACTGAGTAGAGGAACAGGGGTTAGTGAAGTTGTTGTTGGTTAATTTTAGGGGTAAATTTTAAGTCTTGATGATTAGCATACAAGGTTAATTTTAAGCTATCAACAAGATCAACCAAGCGGTATCCCTTATGGGAGGTGCTGGTACTTGATCTTGGACTGAAAAATAAAGTGTGAAGATTTGTAGCAGAAAAAAGAATGTTGTTCTAATTTAGCTAAGCCCCCACTTCTCCTGCTTTTCATACCCAACTTGAAGTCCCTAAAGGGAGATGACAAGTGGACAGAGGATACACCGGATAGGTGGGTTGTATGGTTACCCCTTTAACAGAAAATAAAACTTGAAAGGAAAATACAACTAGCTAAAAGAATACCTTAACTGCACAACAATCTCTCTTACAGAGATGGTGGGTAAACAGAAATAAAAAAAACTTAAACTAACCTCACAACAATCTCTGTTACAGAGATGGTGGTCTGTAACAGAGATGGTGGGTAAACGGAAATGAAACTTGCAATAAAATAAATCTAAGCAACTAATTTCTGGGCTATCTCTACACTACTCATATACAGATTTACAGCAGAGAATACCCCAAAGAGAACTTCTCTTTTGGGGTTTACAATATTTTAGAAGAGAAGAGAAGAAGTGTAGTTTAGGGCCTCTTTTGGACCAAATTTTTCTGGGGCTTTTCTTAGGCAATTTCGGGCAGCATAACCCCCTCTTTCTGTGCATAAACTTGCAAAAAACCAACAACTTTACCTGCTGGAAATTACTGCAGAAAACTAAAACAGAATGTTAGCACAGATTAGTGTAAAACCCAGAAATTTTATTAAAAAAATCTGAACATGAAATTAAAAAAGAAATGAAATTTCAGCAGTTAAAAATGAATGTTTTGGGGCTGTAAATGGTGTATAAACAACAGATTTAAAACTCTATACTAATCTATAATAGATGGAAGCCCTAAAACAAGGGTTATATTCACTATACAGTGAATAAAACCCAGTTTTAGGAAGAAAAAAAAAAATATGGACGGAAATGCAAATTTGAAAAGAAACCCTTGGAGGAGCCCTTCTTAGCTTTAGATCCCTGCAAAATAAATCTATTAGAGCTGCAACAAGTAAGCAAAGAGATGAGCACAAAAATAAACCCTACAAAATACTTTGTAGAATCTTACTAATCTACTCACAAATGAAGATAAAAATACTTCTACCTACAAGTCTCTCCACAAAATACTTTGTGGAGAGCTTCCAAGCTAAACAAATGCAACAATAATTGATAAATCCACAAGGTTACCTCACTAATCCAAGCATGAAATGATAGATCCACACCAACAATTTGACTCCAAAGCTTTCTTTTATTATAGCCCAACTAGGGCAAGATTCAATACAACAATAGCAAGAGGTTTGGACCAAATGCTTGAGAGAATATGAGAGGAGAATAGGGAAAGATTTCAGCAGCATAACAATAGCATGAGAGAAGTTATAAAATGAGGGAGTGAGACCCTCATTATATAGTTGAGGAGCAACCCCAACCCCTTGAAGATCAATGGCCAAGATTAGATCTAGATCTAGATTAGATCTCCACCACTAGATCTAGGTATTTGACTTTGCACCCTCCTCAATCCATGGCTTGAGTGCTTGATCCATGTCTCAATCATTTTGCACCCTCAGATCTAGGGTTTTGACCAAGCGCCCCCTTAAGATTGCTTTTGTGGGCCCCCTAAGCTAGGCGCCTTCCTCCAAACATAGCGCCCTCCTCTAAGTTAGGCGTCCTCCTCCAAGTGTAGCGCCCTCTCCTTTTATGGTAGCGCCCTTTACATGCATGCGCCCCACTTAATGGAGCTTCTCTAATTTAGCGCCTTCCTTGTGGGCCCTTTCTCACATGGACGCCCCACCTTTATTTGGTAGCGCCTCCCTTAAAATGTCTTCTTTCATGTGACGCCCCACTTAGTAAGGTAGCACCACGTTTTAGTGAGGGTTTTAAACTTGGACTTGGCCCCTCTAAATTTTTTTTTTAACCTTTTAGACCTAGGCTAAAATTTAATTCACCTTAGATTTAATTTTTAAAATTTAATTTTAAAATTTCCCAATTTTTTACTTAGGAAAATTTAAAAATAATTTCAAAAATTAATACTTTGGGCATGGGGGGGTGGAAAATTTTGAAAATAAATTTTTCTAGGCTTAGCAACCCCCAAACAAAATTACCATGGCATTATTTGATTTTTTCCTTCAAAATCAAATAATATGAATTTTTGACTTAGGGAAAAATTAAATAATTCCCTAGGGGAGATAGACCCCTCCTGACCAAAATTGGTCTATCTCTTCAACAACTTGTCAGAATGACATGGGACTCGAAGCAGTGGCTTAGGGGGTTTCATAGCAATTCATAGCCCCTATTACAAAATGCCAGTGCTTGAGCAATTACATTATTACATCAAAACTTAGTTAATTAACCACCAAGGGGTGAAATTAATTAACTAGAAAAAATAAATAAAAATACAACAACATAACGAAACTCCGCAAGACTCTATACAAATGTCTAGCATGGTCACGAATAACATTTTGAACCCTTAGCCACCCCATGGACTTGATTATTAGAACGCCCGTCACCACTTTGGAGGATTTTGAGTGAAAAACCTAACCAATTAAAATCGTTTAAAGAACAAGATTAATTGGAAGGGGAAAAAACACTCGATGAGGGGACTTCCCTAACAACCAGTTCCATGGTGTGGCGTCCATATCATATGACCCATACTAGCACATAAAATTACATTAATTTTCCCACGCAGGGGAGCGGAAATTTCGTTTTACAAAGGGGCAATTGCCCTGCAGAAGTGAAAAATTCTCAGATTTTTCCAAGGTATAATTTGTACAATTATGTACATCTTCATGTACATGAAGTTGCCACCTAGTCAAAATAGGTGGGCAACAGATTGTATCATCCCGAGGCATTTGTCCAAAAGTGATCTGGTGACTTCGGTCCTCAAGAATGAAGAGGGATTGTATCTTCCTGGGACATCTGTCCAGAGTAGATCCGGTGACTTCGGTCCTTGAGAATGTAGTGGGATTGCATCATCCTTGAGCTTCGGTTCAGAATGGTATCCGGAGGCTTCGGTCCTTGAGAATGTGGCAGGATTGCATCATCCTTGAACTTCGGTTCAGAATGGTATCCGGAGGCTTCGGTCCCGAGAATGTGGCAGGATTGTATCATCCTTGGACTTCGGTTCAGAACGGATCCGGTGAACTTCGGTCATCGAGAAGGTGGTAGGATTGTATCATCCTTGGATTTCGGTTCAGAACGGATCCGGTGAACTTCGGTCATCGAGAAGGTGGTAGGATTGTATCATCCTTGGACTTCGGTTCAGAATGGATCCGGTGAACTTCGGTCATCAAGAAGGTGGTAGGATTGTATCATCCTTGAACTTCAGTTCAGAACTGATCCGGTGACTTCGGTACTCAAGAACGTGTGTTGTTCTCGTAATTCCAATAGGAAGGATTGTCTGAGTTCCACAACTGTGTTGATCCCGTAATTTCGAAAGGAAGGATCATTAGTAACTCCGTAAAGACCTAAATCCCATAATTCCGAAAGGAAGGATCATTGACTTGATCCTGTAATTCCAATAGGGAGGATTGTCTGAGTTCCACAGATGTGTTGATCCTGTAATTCCGAAAGGAAGGCTTGTTAGTAACTTCGTAAAGACCTAAATCCCGTAATTCCGAAGGAAGGATCGTTGGTAGCTCCGTAAAGACTTGATCCCGTAATTCCAACAAGAAGGATTGTCTGAGTTCCACAATTGTGTTGATCCCGTAATTCTGAAAGGAAGGATCATTGGTAACTCCGTAAAGACCTAAATCCTGTAATTCCGAAAGGAATGATCATTGACTTGATCCCGTACTTCCAATAGGAAGGATTGTCTGAGTTCCACAGATGTGTTGATCCCGTAATTCCGAAAGGAAGGATCGTTAATAACTCCGTAAAGACCTAAATCCCGTAATTCCGAAAGGAAGGATCGTTGGTAGCTCCATAAAGACTTGATCCCGTAATTCCAACAGGAAGGATTGTTTGAGTTCCACAGATGTGTTGATCCCGTAATTCCAATAGGAAGGATTGTCTGAGTTCCACAAATGTGTTGATCCCGTAATTCCGAAAGGAAGGATCGTTAGTAACTCTGTAAAGACCTAAATCCCGTAATTCCGAAAGGAAAGATCGTTAGTAGCTCCATAAAGACTTTATCCCGTAATTCCGAAAGGAAGGATCGTTAGTAACTCCGTAAAGACCTAAATCCCGTAATTCTGACAGGAAGGATCGTTCTTGTACCACAGACATGTTGATCCCGTAATTCCGAAAGGAAGGATCATGTTGATGTTTTGATGATGACGATGTTGATGTTTTGATGATGTTGATGTGTTGATAATAATGATGTTTTCATGATGATGTTTCTGATCGAAAGATCAGAGTATGATGATGATGTTGTTGCTGATCGAAAGGCCAAAGTGCTGAAGAAGATGTTGCTGATCGAAAGGTCAAAGTGTTGAAGATGATGTTGCTGATCGAAAGGTCAAAGTGCTGAAGATGTTGCTGATCGAAAGGTCAAAGTGCTGAAGATGTTGCTGCTGATCGAAAGGTCTAAGTGCTGAAGATGTTGCTGATCGAAAGGTCAAAGTGCTGAAGATGTTGCTGATTGAAAGGTCTAAGTGCTGAAGATGTTGTTGAAGATGTTATTGAAAGATGTTGCTGATCGAAAGGTCAAAATGTTGAAGATGTTGCTGATGTTGATTAAAGAAGTTGTTGTCGTCGAATATTGAAGACGAAGACTATATGATGTTGAAAAGCTTCCAATGATTTATAGATGTGTTACCCTGATGATGTTGATGATGTCCTCTATCCCTCTCCTACTATTGCTGTTGTTGATGTTGTTGTAGAATACCCTTCTCGTTAAGGGGGAGTGTTGAAATATTGTAACTTCGAAGAATATTCTATATGTATCTTTTGTGGTCCCCGATGGTCCTACCGGGAGAACCACTTGTATTACTTTGTATCCTGATGCTTCTAATCGGAAGAATTAATAAGAGTCATGAGGTAGTCCCCTCTAATTTTAAAGGTGGGTCATTAGCACCCCAGTGTGGTTACTTGAGCCTACATGTGTAACTCGAGCCTACATGTCAAATGAGTTAATTCAAGTGAACGGATGAATATAAATAGAGGTGTGGTGCTCCTCATTTGACACACACACACTCACTTGAGTAGCGCACTTGTGGAGAAGAGAAGTAGCCGGAGAAGGAGGAGGATCAAGCTTTGATCTCCTTGCTGGTTTTATTTTTTTATCTTTTTGGGACATCTATATTGAGGAAGCTTTTGCTGGGTTTTTCCCTTTAGGGTTTTCCCAGGATAAATCTTTGTGTTCCTTTTGTATGGTTCTGCTTGTCTATCTTTCAGTGATCCTGTTTATTTGCTTTTGTTATAAAAATGAAATGAAATATTGATGTCTTAGCTAAGCATATGAAAATTTAGCAAGCGCTAACTAGGAGATCAGTGCCTTGTGTGCATTGGGCAATGGAGTTAGCATCAACCCAACATTTCAATGAACCCACCTGGGATATACCTTGATCTATGAACCCAGAAAGGAGTTAGCCCAAAAAAGTTAGGTTACAGAAAAACTGTTAGACACTGAGAGGGGGGGTGAATAAGTGTAAAGCCAATTTTACAACTTTTCTTAACTTGTCACAATTGTCCCCTGTGTGAGGTGGATCTAGGATGGATGGTAGAGGGCCAAGCAACTAAGGGATGGAACCACGACTGCTAGACTCCCAAATGGATGGTTGTCACATCAATCAAGACAACCTTCACTTTATGTTATCCTAGTCCAAGACAACAATGGGGGAGACCCGGATCCACTCCCGACAGGAGAGATCAGACCTAAACACCAGGACATATCAAATGGTGCTTTAAGGTATGTAAGGTGCAAGGTAAATGGAAACCCTAGCTCTAGGGTTTAGATACTAGCAACTGATGGAGATAAACACTGTCTTGGGAAACGTAACTATGACAGGGTAAGCAAGGACAGAGTTGGGACAGTCTAGTACCAAAGAGACAAACTTAGTGAAAGGTAGGTAACTTGATTTGTAAATGAATGTTGGCAAAGGGAATGGAAATGAGGTCAAGTTAGGGCTAGCGCTAGCTAGGAGATCAGTGCCTTATGTGCATTGGGCAATGGAGTCAGCATCAACCCAACATTTCAATGAACCCACCTAGGATATACCTTGATCTATGAACCTAGAAAGGAGTTAGCTCGAAAAAGTTCGGTTATAGGAAAACCAGCTCAATGGAAGGCTAGCGCTAGGGCTTGGAGAAGGAGACCTGCAGTTCTAGGGTCACCTGGAGGCTAACAACTCAGCGTTGAAGGAGAAATGAGGTCAAGGTGACCTGATCTACAAACCTAAATCAGAAAATCAGCAGAAAAATCAGATCTGGAAAAAGTCAAAATCTGATGAGGGGGCTAGGGGGGTTGAAAACTAGCTCAGCGTTGGGGGTGTTCTGGACTGCTTAAGCCCTGATCTATCAGCCTATCTTGTCAGATTTCAGAAAAAGTCAAATCCAGAAAAATCCAATTTTTAGTGAGGGTGCTAGGGCTGTTTCAGTCAAAAACTCAGATTGAGGTCAAAGTGTCAAGAATTTGGACAACGTTGGGGTTGATTTGGACTGTGTGGGACCCGATCTATCCATCTGTGAAGTCAGAATTTAGAAAAAGTCAAAACCCTAGTAGGTCAAATTTTCAATGGGAGGGTTATGCAGTTTTCTAGTAGAAAATCAGATCTAGGTCAAACCAGCAGGAGTTTGACCAGCGTTGCAGCAGATTTAGTGAAGCGGAGGCCCGATCTATGAAACCCAAAAATGGTTTGACCAAAGATCGGATTATTCCCAGATTTAGTGCTTTTTAGTGTTTTCAGTATTTAGGAGTTTTCAGAAAATTTGCAGTAAAGCAAGGTACAATGGAATGAGATCTGAAGAGAAGAGACTCGCCTGTTAGATCTTACCTGGAAATGCTTGTAGAAATCTTTAACAGTGATGATCTTTGCTATCCTGATCAATTCTAGAAGATCCCAATAATTTCGATGAATGATGTAAGCCACAAGCCACCAATGCGCCCCCTATCCTTCATGAGCAAACGTCAACAATATCAGATTTGCCAATACGAGATAAAGAAACCAAATGCTACAAGAAAGTAAAACGAAGTAATCATAGATCACAATGAAACTAATGAAAACCCCCTGATCCAAGACGAAGAAAACCAAGCGAGTTGAGGCCCCCCCTGCAAAAACGCTCTAGCCAAAACGCCCTCCTGTAGGCAGAACAATGATAGCAAAAAAATATAGATCTCACAAGAATTTCGACAATGCCAGGAAGTTGAAGATTTTCCAATCACCATTTGAGAACATTAGATGCAAAGCAGATTTAGAAAATTTCCACAAAAAAAGTCTTTCTATTATTCAGATCCAAGAGCCAAAGACCCCTTACAAATGAGAAGCTCTCTCCTTTAGATAGAAATGGGAGAACCTCAATCATAACCGAATCCTAACCACTTTCAAAACGAGTGGCTAAGATTAAAAGATGAAATGTTGTAATGAATGGTTGAGATGAGCTCAACATACAACACATGGATCAATATAACCATAATTTACCAAAGTGGACTAACCCACCCATAAAAAGGTAACCCACTCAATAAGAAATAAATGAAAGCACATGGTGGGTCCAAGGAGTGTTTGACTAACTCCCTCTAGGTGTTCCCATGGCACAATAAAATAATATAATAATTTAATTCTTTGACTTTGTGCCTTCTTAAGGAAATCGTGAGCCTTCCAAAAGCTCCAAAAAATAATATAAAATGCCCAAAAATAGGTGTGGGCCCTATCAAGTGGTGCAACAGCTGGAGAAGGTGTGGAAGACATTACTCTCATCATTGTGACTCATCCCATGCCATTTTTTTACCTCAGTAGCCCAAATCGATTTCTTCAATAGCCATTTAATCAATTTTAATCTGCCTCGGGAAACGTGATCTTGCCAAAACAACCTCCTAGGGTGCCTGCATTGTCAAACTGAGCCCATCAGGCTCTTTGGGATGGGGGTACAATGGTACAAACAAGTGGCTGCACCCCCCTAGGCCCATACAACGCCCTAGGAGATCCAACTAAAACATCTCCCTGCTCAAACATATCAACCTGTGAAGAAAAACTGCATCATAGAGGCAGAATGAACCTGATCATATCTACAAGTGCCTGGAACTGGAAATAAACTGTCTCATTAGACTCGGAGAGTCCAAATCCATCTAAGGTGTATACTCATACCCCTCATAGGTCTCTATCTGATCATCAATCATATCCAATAAACAATATAACCATCTGTAACTGATCAGACACCAATAATAACTCAAACTGTCATCCATCTGCTGCAAGTGTAATAGGCTAAGACATGCTCTACAACTCATTTAAGTAACAATCACAACAAGTAGCATTCATTTCACTGGCAGTACATCAACTAATACATATATAAGGCTTTATTTATTATTACTCAGACTTAGACTTTCAAGACTATACTCACTTCATAGTTGTAGCCAATTTGCTAGTGAAGGGTGAATGGTGAATATGACAAGGCTAAGGCAAAGGGTGACTTCCTACTCAACATCGATGTTGAAAAACTCTTCGAAAAATCGCCTACTTTTTCAAAAAGTCGCGATTTTTTCCCTTGGCCGAAAAATCGGCTAGAAAAAATCGCGACTTTTTCGCTTTTCAAAAAGTCGCAGAGGCTAAAAATGGCAAGTCTCGACTTTTTCTAAAAACTCCCGACTTTTTCCAGAAAGTCCCGACTTTTCTCGACGTTTTCGAAAAATCTCCATTTTTGCTAAAATGGCAAATTTTCCAAAAAATTGTGATTTTAGCAAAAATGGAGATTTTTTGAAAAAGTTGGGACTTTTTGGAAAAAGTAAGGAGTTTTTAGAAAAAGTCGTGAGTGTTGTATACTAACACCTTTCCTCTACCGTAGAAATATTTCAAAACTTTGTTGTATTTGAATATCAAACCATGCAAAGATAATCTATACAAAATATGTATCCGTTTATCAAAGATCACAATAGTAATTGAATTACTTTTTTCACTATTAGGGAATTTTTTGAGCAAACATATTTTGAGTGATCGTCTAACACATTGTAGGAAAAAAAGAGCAATGTTTCAAGTGTTAGATGAGTTAGGGCTAAATGTGAGGCTCATGTCAGAAATTGAATTTGGGAGTGAAAAATACATCTATGATTTATCACCAATACAAAACAAGTAATACGTTTAATTGCTGACAACCAAATCAATAAAATATACCTTTCAAAAATTAGGTTTAAGTCATAAGATGGAGGGACAAATAAAAAGAATTTAGGAAAACCTTATATAATCCTAATCATTGGAGTAGGGAAAAATATGTAGTATGAATGGAAAACTCAAGAAGAGAGCATTGATATTAGATAGCTATAGGCTAGTTTTCCTTGAATACATTTATATATGTGATGTCATGTTTTATTGGTTATCCACTTTTGAGTCATTGATTGGACAACTATGATGTTTCATGATACAGTATCGACTTTGATGTATCATTTTGCATTTGGCATGACTACATGATGATGATATATATCAATGCTTTCTCCATATTTATGTTCCAATGTGTTTATCTGATGTTATTGTTGCTTTAAATGTTTAAAATTCTGAAAAAAATGAATGTATTTTGCATTTTTTAATGTTTGCCGACTTTTCCTGATTTTTTTGCCGATGTTGCTGAGAAGTTGTATTCGGGACCCTTGCCGACTTTTTACCGAGGCCGACTTTTTCAACATTGCTCAACATCATGACACTTTGGATAATGGAAAGGGAATACTCACTATAACCAATGTCGGACAAACAACAACACAAGGAATGACAGTGCCTCACAAATGGGTGAGTTGTTTAGAGAGTGCTTATTCAACTTAGGCATCATGACTACATTAAGATTGATCTAAGTTCATTAGGACCATCATTTTATTCCATGGCCTTTTTGGCCTATATGACCCTTTGGGAATTCACCAGTGCTTAAAATCATAGCTAATTGCAGCTTTCATCCGGGACATATTTTTATAAGGTCAACATATTTTTAATCATTGTTTTTTTGGACCTTTTCTTATACTCTTCAAGAAGTATTTTAGCATTTCATTGCTCTTTCCCTCTTTACATATGTTAAGAAACACAGTTTTATAATTTTCATTTTCATGGGCGCATATTCAATACTTTCAATACAGGTAGTACATGAGCTTTCAGTTTTAGCCAACAACATCTCAAGTGACTAGGGGGAATTCTGCACAGTGCCAAACATCGGGACAACCGACCAGAATGATTTAGGCATACTATCCAACTTACCAAAGGCAAGTTTTGTCACCAACTCAGAGCCAAGACACAATATAAACAGGGAGGTTTGTCTAACAAAAGTTCTAGCGGGGAAAAAGATCCTCCATGCCATAAGTTAAGAAGTCAGTTGGGTTGAAAACTAATCTGGAAGGTAATGGATGGGTGGAGGTAGTGAATGATGAAGCCAACACTAGCGAGCCAAAACAATGGTGGGAATGACTACTTCTATTCTCCCTAAGGAGGGTAAAACCAATGAGTATAGATCAGGAACTTCCAAGTATAAGTAGGGACATCGATACATAGTACAAGATACAAGCAAGTCCATATAATTATGACCGCCAGATCATGATACCACAAGTCAATACATGTCACAAAAATCAGCATAAGAGCAATAATAACCATCACCGCCAGATCATGATACCACAAGTCAATACATGTCACAAAAATCAGCATAAGAGCAATAATAACCATCACACAATATAAAATGCCGAGTCATAATCATGCAATATAATCCATCTGAGACACCATCTGTCCAATGAGAAAGAACTGATATAAAACTGGGCATCAATGATTGCTCTGTAATGACATAAATGGCTACATCGGTCCTCAAATCTGAGTGTCCTGAGACTCAGTCTTGACATGGGAGAGTACAATAGTCCACTAATATAGACATGATCCGTCAAAATGCTCATCTTAGCATCTCATGTGTAAGAGATCTGGTTGAAAAATGTATTGTGTTTGAAAAATAGAATATGGTAGCTTGGGTACTATATATGTGATAACACGGTGTTTTGATGCCCTTGATATAAGGAGCTTAGTGAGAAGCATTAAGAGCATTCAGGGCATTTGGAGTGGAAAACAACCACATTGGTAGCCCTAGGGTGAATCCAGGGAAATTTAAGGTGGCCATCAAAGGAACACCAACATTCCCCGTGAGAGGAATAGTACAAGGAGTTCCTAGCATGGAGATCTCTTGGTTGGTGTTTAAAGGGGTGTTAACCATAGTTTCAAACAATAGGACAAAGTACCAAAAGTACAAAGCACACACCTGAAGGCAAACTAAGTACAGACAAACCACACAACACTCACTAAAAAGTTCTTAAAGCCAAACAGACAAACATGCACAAGATATGCTTTCCAGAAGAACGTTGATAGGTAGTTACTTGGCGTCCCTATAGATGTTCTTAGGCACAAGCAGAGGAATCACCCATCGCCCTCCCACACCTTCTACCGGGGTTACCTTCCAAGCACGTCCAAGGTCAACCAGAAATAGCCTTCCGGTGTATCTGTGTATGAACCCTAGATGTCAAAGAGACTAAAGGCTACCTTAGCTATATTCACAGTCTAGGGGGACAGTTGCAAGCCTAGTTCGTACGCATGGGCAGGGTAGCAAAGCGCGGGCTCCCTGTCTAAGACAGAATCCCTAGATGCGCAAAAATCTTGTTCTACGCTTTGACAAGGAATCAGAGGGTTATCTCCTCAGTCCAAGCCTTCACGCGGCCTCGTGCTTAACTCCCGTTTGAGAGGAGCTTCCCAGATACAATCAACATAGAAGAGGATTTACCTAGTGATTGGCCAACTACGTTTGAATTTAAACACTTGTGGGGAGTTTAAACTCCCTATCCTAGAAGTCTAGCCTAAGCTAGTTGGTGTATGACCCTATAAAATAAAACTTACTAATAATTTGTAAATTATATCGTTTATTTTAAGGGCTTTTTTTAGTCAGAGGGTAAATGGCGTGAAACTTATGTGGTGTTTTGACTCAACGTTGAAACAAAATCTCTAAGCAAAGAGAAATGAAATGAAAAAACAAAGACTATTCTCTTTCTTTTTTCAAATAGAAACTTGAAAGCCACAAAAGAACAAATTTTTTTTTTTTTTTTCAAAAGCATTAATATGGCATGCAATCTAGACTAAAAATCTAATCTACATGCATATAAAGCAAACATGTGTTTTTTTATTTTTCTTTTATAAATGCAAAAGAAAAAGAGCCTATCAACTAATGCAAGCAAGTAATGTAAGCAAAGAAAATAGACAACTACTCTACACCCCACAAACAAACCCTAGGTTTCCCTAAGTTGGATATAACCTCTCTTGGAAGAAAGGCTCACAAAAGTAAACAAGCCAACAACTTTGGAATGAAGACACTGAGCAATAAGACTGACATAAACAAAGGTCAAGAAGTCCCAGGTATCAATCTAAACCTACAAACAGAGGCTGTTCAGTACCTTGTCCAACAAGGTCAAGCCAAAGAAGGAGGTGGGGGGGAAGGAAGCGAAAACAAGTTCAAAGACTTGAAAGAGACTTACAAGATAGACAAAGAGCACCTAACAGAGATTAAACAACCTTTCAAGAGTCATGCACATGCAGAGGACCCTTGAAGACCCTACAAACAACCCTCAAATCACCCAAAAAACCTAAAAAATGATGAAAGAACACAAATTCAGGTGCATACACGAATTGCCTTAAGGCAGGTCGCGTATGACACGCGGGTTGCAGGTAGTGCAAGTCACATATACAACACAGACATGCGACTGTTTAGCCTGAAAGGCACGTATGGATGACAAAAAGCACAAAAAAGGGTCAAAAACTGACCTAGGAAGGCAGGAAAGGTGTTCCAACAAACTCAAAAGGTGTTCCTACCTTGTAAGAAGGACTTGAAACCTTACAAAAGACTAGAAGAAAAATAGAGAAACCCCAAACAGACAAGGCTTTCCCCAGTGGAGTCGCCAGTTCTGTTGTAAAGGAAAATATCCTATGGCTAGGGTTTAAGAGGCCATCAACGTACTGGGGTTGAAAGAGAGATGCACATGGTTCCGCAAGTAAATACAAGCAAAGATCAGAGATTAGAATGGTTCATACCTTAACAAATGAAGGTTGATCCAAGCAGCCCTTCAATCCTTCTCTTGCTCCTCTTGCTTCAAGAGACCTGCAAAGCGAATTATAACTTCCTCAAACCATTATGACCACATATAAAGAAATGATATTCAAAGCAACATGAGAAACTATTCTGGTTAACATAAACATCTGATCATAAATATAAATTCAATCACACATTGAACAATGATTTGGGAAGAAGAAGGACATCACATCTTTATTAATCTTGAAAACAAGTGCAAATATACCT
The DNA here is from genome assembly GCA_001517045.1 of Pseudotsuga menziesii. Classification (NCBI taxonomy): domain Eukaryota; kingdom Viridiplantae; phylum Streptophyta; class Pinopsida; order Pinales; family Pinaceae; genus Pseudotsuga; species Pseudotsuga menziesii. The sequence goes on from LPNX011101400.1 coordinate 159,645, forward strand.
TCTCTCTAAGTTTGGCACCTCATGAAACCTTGATCTGGTTTTGCTGCTTCTCTTCTCCAAGGAACTCAGCCTCCAAGCTCTGCAACACAAGGAGAATGCTTTTAGGGCAAGGGTGTGGGCAAAGAGAGTCGCAATTCCTCCAGCATAATGATGCAAAGATTCAAGTCTCCTCTCATGGACCTCCCTACCTCTATTTATATGCTTTATGAAGAGTTAGGGTTAAAGACAAAGTAGTTACAACTGAAGGAGTTAGTTGCATAACTACCCAAACTACCCGAATTTCAAAATACGTATTTTTTTGACATTTTCAGGACGCGTACGTGGGTTGCAGAGACAACAGTTGCGTACGCGAGGAGGTATACGCGGGTTGCAATGCAGAAAATCACGTATTTAAGGCGTACGCGAGTATTATATATAGCAAGTCGCATACACATAAAAAAAACTCATTTTTAGGGCACTTTTGGGCATTTTCAGACTTTGGTGTCTTCTGGAAAGTTTTAGCTAACTGAAATATCTTTCCAACGGTGCAGAGATGAGGTCAAACGGAGTTACAGAACTCCAAATATGGGTCCTCCAAGTTAGGTGTTTTTTCAGTGACTTTTATGAAGTGTCGACATGCGATGGAATCATAGGAAAGTGGTCACAGACAGAGATGTGTCATTTTGAGCTATAACAAGGTGACAGTGGGTTCTCAACTCATATGTTGCCCTTAGGAACACACACAGTCTTTGGGAGACTTACCTGTGTCCAAGTGTGTTTTAGGCGGCAACATTTTTGGCGTCGTTGTCGGGGACAAGTCTCTTATCCTTGGTTAGTTGACTTTTTGGTTTAAATTTTAATTTGTAAAAAGGATTCAAAATTTTAATTAATTGCACAGCGATAAAGTTATTAGATATTGCCTAATCTTCAAGTGGCGACTCCACTTTCAAATTCGGTGAGGTATTCTACTAGGAGCAACTCTAGGGGTTTACTTGTTCCCATCCCTGAACCTGAAAGGGTTTATAGAAGGAGAGCAAATAGACTAGCTCCTCGTAGACTCCTTGCAAGTCTTGGAGAAGAAGCAATCTCTGATATACATTTATTATTTAATAATACTTTAATAACATCACCAATGGATGCAATTTACCAACCATGTGATTTTTGAAATATCCAAGGTTATCCTTATCCTATACCTAACAAAGCTCTTAAGAAGTTGCCATCTTTTCAAGGAAACAATGATGTTAGTGCAAAGGCTCATGTTCGAAATTTTAGCTAATGCATTAGCAAATGGTGCAATGCCCATAATTATGAGGATGTGAAAATGAAACTCTTTGTTTTGTCCTTGGAGGAGGATGCCCTTAATTGGTTCACAGAGCAAGATGATGATAAGTTTAAGACTTTTCAAGAAATTGTGGATGCCTTTAATGAAAGATGGGGAGATAGGAAGGAAGCTCGGTATTTGTTTGTTGCCTTGCATGCGAGTCAAAAGAATGAAAATGAAACCATGGAAGAATTTAATAAGAAATTCAATGATTTGTTCAAAAGCATAGACAAGAAGATTAGACCCCTTGATGATGCCATATTAATACATTATATGGAATCTTTTGATGTGAAAATGAAGCTCTTTGTTTTGTCCTTGGACGAAGATGCCCTTGATTGGTTCACAGAGCAAAATGATGATAAGTTTAAGACTTTTCAAGAAATCCTGGATGCCTTTAATGAAAGATGGGGAGATAGGAAGGAAGCTCAGTTTTTGCTTGCTGCCTTGCATGCGAGTCAAAAGAATGAAAATGAAACCATGGAAGAATTTAAGAAGAAATTCAATGATTTGGTCAAAAGCTAAGACAAGAAGATTAGACCCCTTGATGATGCCATATTAGTACATTATATGGAATCTTTTGATGGCAAAATTAGATATCAGTTAAGAGATAAAGAGCCAACAGATCTTAAAGGCGCTCTAAAGAAGGCCATCAAAATTGATAAAAACATGCAAACTTCCGGAAAGTCTAATCTTCTCGGTTTTACAAGGGGAGCTTCTTCAAAACCTTTTGAGGATAAGAAGAAGAAATCTGAAGTTCATGAATCACCAAGTGAATTTGTTAAAGAACTTAATGAGAGGATTAAGCAAATACAGTTGAACCATGCAAGTTAAATGGCAGCCATGCAAAATAGATCGATAGCCATGGAAAGGTCTCAAACACATAAAGTCCATCCTAAGCATAATGATAAATGGCAAAAGAAGCCTCATTTTCAAGAACAAGACCTCCAAACACTTTAGAGTGTGCCAACTATGTTGATAATCAAGCCTTTCTTTATTGCAGACCTTGTGGGACTTTTCATGAAGAGTCAACTTGTCAATTTTTCCTTCAACTTTGTAGGGGTGAGCCTTATACATCAAAAAATGAGCAGATAAATGTTTGTAGTGATGAGGAGCCTACGTCAAGAGAAGAATGGTTTGAGTCGATGGAACAAAGTAGGGTGGATTATGTGAGTGATCTTGTTGATAAGGTAACTGAAGTCTATGGAAAAAAGTCCACTCAAGTGCAAGTTTTGGAAATGGAAAGGCATAAAGGGTTCACTTACCAAAGGAGAGGAAAACAAAGTCAAGAAAAGATACAAGCAAGCACTCCCAAGGTACTTTTTCCCCCCAAAGATTTTGTTCCTGCAAGAAAAGATTTTAATGTTGATTTAGGAGATTATGTGAGACGCTTAAAGGTTCCTATTCCTTTTTTAGAGGTCATGAAGATGGAAGGTCAAAGGAATAGTGTCCTTCAAGTCATAGAAGACTCCCCTCCATATGAAGCAAGCTAGTATGTCAAAGAATAGTCAAGGAAATTTTGAAAAGCCACAACTGACAACCTACCAAGATGCACCTGTGATTTTGCAAGTGGCTGATAGAGGAACTCAAAAGAATCAACCATTTTTCATCACTTTGCTTGTGAATGGGTCCAACCTTTACAATTGTATGCTTGATTCTGGTGCAACTTCAAATGTTATGCCTAAGAAAGTGATGGAACAACTTAAATTAAGAATTTCAAGGCCTTACCATAACATTTGTGCCTTGGATAGTAAAAAGATGGAAGTGTGTGGTTTGATAAAGGATCTACAAGTACATTTAGCTATGTTTCTCGATATACAATTAACTATGGATGTAGTAGTGGTTGATGTGCCTGATCCTTGGGACATGGTAATTTCTAGACAATCTGCTGCTGATTTGGGTGGAAATATACAAATGGACCTCACATATGCTACTATTCCTACTATAGATGGAACCATGGTTAGACTAAACAGGGAGCTAGAAAGAAGGTATCACATAGAAGATCCCAAGAACCCAAAGAATGAATTTAAGTATACAGAAGATGGGATTGGGAATTATGCTCTCCTTGCTAATTTTCTAGATACCATAAGAGAAATAGATGAAAGCAAAATTTTTGATAAAGTGTGGCATATGCATTTTGATGGTGCACATTCTAAATCTGATAAAGGTTCTGGTATTGTCATTAAGTTACCTAGTGGTCAAGTCTACAAGTTTGCATATAGATTAGAATTTGATGCCACTAATAATGTAGCTGAGTATGAAGCTTTGTTGCTTGGTTTGGAAGCTTGCAAGGGCATGGGTATAAAGTTGCTAAATATTAAAGGGGATTCAGATTTGATTGTGTCACAAGTCAAAGGTCAGTTTGCATGCAAATCTGAAAGGTTACAGAGATATAGGAATGCGGTATGGGACATTATGGAATTCTTTGAAGCATTAAACCTTACTGCTATTCCGAGAGAATTAAATACTGAAGTAGATAAGCTTGTTGTTGCTGCTTCTACTTTACAACCTTCAAAAAATTTGGTTAAGGAAGAAATTAAAAATAGAAATCATATTTAAGCCTTCAGCTCCCGATAATGTGGATCATTGGCAAGTCTTTGATGATGATAAGCAGGTCATTAATTTCTTAGACAACTTGCATGAGTTTGCTGATTTTAAAGTCAATTGTAAAGAAGAGGGCCGCCACTACCCTGAGCGCGATCCGCAAGTTAACCCAACCTCCAGAAATATAGTTGCACTTGAGCAATTGTTTGACAGGCATGATGGCCAGAAAAAAAAGAAAGAAAAGAAAATCTAAACTTAGGTGACCATATTGAAGTCAAATATAGGAACTAGTGAGGATCCTAGAATGGTGAAAATTGGAAAGAATACCCCTAATGAGACAAAGAAACAAATAAAAATCTTATAAAGGAGTATAGGGATGTTCTAGCTTTTACTTGTGATGAGATTAAAGCAGTATTCCACGGGGATGCGCCTCCCAGGGTTAGGGGCTCGCCCCCTACGCTTCCCACGCCCTGGGGGCTCTATGGGAAACGTTTCCCAGTGCCCCCCTTTCTGCGAAACTTGGGGAAACGCAGGTCTAAGTGTTTCCCGGATTAGGGGGCTACCACTTGCCCCCTCCTAAAAATGGGGGGCTCTGATAGGCCTCGATTGCCCTCGATTTTTTAAGTTTTTTTTACTTAAAAAAGAAATGGTTCATCTTAAATTTTAGGCTTTTACACTAAATGGTCATTTTAAAACGAAATAGAAACAAATAAAAAGAAACAAACATCGATATGATATGCTTGGCTATAACGATTACATTAAATTACACTAAACTCTTCGGGAACATAAGCATGCTAGTATGCAAATGGTAATGGGATGAAGAATTGATATGTTTATATGTTGGGGTTCATATTTTTATTATTTTTCTTTTTTTTTTAATAATTTTAGAGGCCGCCCACCCTATGTTAGGGACCCTAACGCCTCCCCTCTCCCCCGTCCCCCAAAATACCCCAAAATTTTGGGGTGTCTCTACACGTCCCCAATGTGCGTTTCCTCGCTCCCATGCCCCCGTGTCCCGAAAAATTGGTGGAACGCTGGATTAAAGTCTATAAGGAGGATGTCCTTCAACACACCATTCCCTTAAGAGAAGGAGGTAAGCCAATTAGGCAAAAGTTAAGACAGATTAATCCCAAGTTAGCTCCTTTGGTCTTAAGCAGAGTTCGAAAAATTATTGGATGCCAAAATAATAGCTCCTACAAGATATTCCTCTTGGTGTTCAAATTTAGTTGTGGTTAGAAAAAAATGGGTTCAATCAGATTATGTGTGGATTTCAAAAATCTAAATGTTGTTGGAGATAAAGACAATTATCCCCTTCCCAAAATGGAAACATGTAACGCCCCCGACCCTCCGACCGGCGAAGAGGACGCTACCATAACATTATTAATCCGGGAAACTAGCCCCATGAGCATACACATAAAATTAAAATGCTTTGAACTAAAACATACATACATTATTACCATACAGCGGAAGCAAAACCATGCATTCAAGCATTTAACGTGTTCATTGTAATTCATTAAACATCAAATACAATTGCAGAGATTGAACACAAGAGAATACTTATTTTATGAAGAACTAGTCCTGCAACTAGCTACGTCGCTGCAACGTTCCACCCAACCATAGGCCAGTTTGCTCCTTAATCTCTCAACGACACTGCCACCCTCGTGCTGGGCATGATTCCCCAAGGAATAAGGAACTAAGCAGGCTCACACATAGCCAAAGATACACAACTCAGCCAAGCCAACACAGTTGGGTTTATCAGGCCATCAGGGAGCTGGGAAAAGCTGACTGATAAGCTGGTGGGCTCACTGAAGAGCTAAGGACACCTGCACCAGAACTAGCTTGACTTCTAGGACACCCACATACACCCAACACAAGGATTCAGTCCCTTCTCTGCTGCACAGTCCCTCGGGCCTTAACTTCCCTTCCAGTGCTATTCAAGGGGTGTGGAGAAGAAAGCCATCCCTCTAGCTCTGTCTATGAGGCTCCTGAACACACCAGCTTTATCAAGTAAACCAAGCCTTCATTCCCACTCCAATACAGTCCAAAGACCAACCACTGCATACACACAGCTAAATCGAGTAATTCACAGCTCTAGGGAAGAAAAAGGAAACATTACTGCAACCAAAAATGGTGATACACAACTCAGACTAAGCAAGACAATCCCATAGTTGTTCTTGGCCCTAACGTGGCCAAAACAACTCAGCAACAACCCACACTCGTGGGGAAAACAACAGCCACGATCTCACCACTGAAAACAACGGGAGAGACACAACTCAATTGGGGAGGAAATCAAACTCAATAGACTCTCAGCATGGAGATGGATTCGTATACATAGAACCACAAAACCGGTAAGGTAGCTACGCACAACAAAATCCAACAACGAGATTCACGCACAGGAAACTTCCTTCCGTTTTTTGGGAGACAACCCAACATGGGTGTCTGGTAATGAAGAAAACGTCCCAGACCCAAAATTGTGAGGATGAGAACCCACACATCCAATTCGTGAAGGTAAGGCAGCTCTTCCCCCGTTATCTGCGTGAAGGAAAAATGGATAATGGGCCGTGGTCTCCTCCCGCCCACGTGAGGGTGAATGAGTCTCCTGGTGGAGTGTGTGTGTGGGCAAGGATTGACAGTCCTGCCACACACCACTGCCTAGCAATAACTGCCCAACTAACATTAGAGGCTTTTAATTTGGTAGTTGACTGATTGAGACAAGGAAAGGTGAGTAAGTCAAAAGGGTGGGTGACAACTTAATGGGTTTAACAACTGACACTTGGCTTTTCCCCTTTTCATTATGGTTGCATTGACGTAGCTGGTTGGGGTTCATTTTCAATTAAAATGCATGTTTACATGATGCCAGAATTAATATGTGTTGAATAGTACGATATACCATCGGCAACGATTTTAATCGCCGAAACATAAAACAACCAAATCGATGGTGGGGCTTTTGCCTTTAGCTCCATACCACGATTAATTACAATATATAAATCATATACATTTTAATGCAAACGGGGTCAATACTGGGGTGTTACAAAACACTTCTTCGAAGAGTAACATGTTCAGGAATGATGTCAATGCTTGATCGTTTTTCTGGTTATAACCAAGTCATGGTCAAAAAGGAAGATAGGCATAAAACTACATTCGTTACTCCTTGGGGCCCTTTTGAGTATTTAAGAATGCCTTTTGGTTTAACTAATGTTGGGGCTACATTTCAAAGAGCCATGGATTTTGCTTTCAAAGGCTTGATTGAAAAAATCATTGAAATATATCAAGATGATTTAACAGTTTTTTCAAAGGAAGGGAAAAGTCATATTGGTCATCTAAACCAGGTTTTGGAAAGATGCAGAGAATTTGGGATTTTATTAAATCCTTCTAAGTCAGTTTCTGGGGTAACTAAAGGAAAATTTTTGGGCCACATAGTCTCACAATATGGAGTTAAAGTAGGATGCAATTGCAAAGATCCTTCTGCCCACATCAAAGAAGTTCCTTCAATCTTTCCATGGAAATATTAACTTTGTTCATAGGTTTATCCCAAACTATGCTGAAATAGCTAAGCCACTTTACAAATTGCTAAAAAAGGATGTAAAATCTGAATGGGATCAACAAGGTAAGAAAGCCTTTAAAGAAATTAAAGTTGCCATATCTAAACCCAATCCTGGTAAACCCAGATTATTCTAAGGACTTCAAGGTTTTCTCCTTTGCTTCAAAAGACACCATTGCTGGTGTCTTGCTTCAAACTAATGATCAATGTCAAGATCAGCCTATTGCGTACATGAGTAGGGCCCTGCAAGCTTCAGAGTCAAAGTATCACATAACAGAAAAACAAGCATATGCTTTGGTCAAGTCCCTCAAACATTTTAGAACTTTTATTGGGTATTCTAAGGTAATTGGATATGTTCCTAACTCAACAGTCAAAGAAGTGTTGTCTCCAGCAGAAGGGTTAGGTGAAAGAGGAAGATGGGTTGCTAAAATACAAGAGCATGACTTAGAAATTAAACCCACAAAGTTAGTCAAAGGACAAGGTCTAGCTCAATTGTTGTCTGAAAGTAATGAAAAAGCTTTAGATATGGTGTGTCAAAATGAAGAACCAAATTATTCTCCAAGTCTTCAAAAGCTAGAGCAAGTTGAATGTTATGCAGATATTATTTTCTATCTTAAGCATGATACTTGCCCAAATCACCTTGTGGGTCATGGGAGAAGATCATTAAGAATAAAAGCTTCCAAATATGCCATAACTCAAATGGGACTAGGATGGAAAAATCAGGATGGGTTAATCCTTAGATGTGTTGATGAAGATGAAGCCAAAAGTCTCATAAATGAATTTCATGTTGGATTGTGTGGTGGTCACTATGCAGTTAGAACCACTACTCATAAAATTCTTAGAGCTGGTTACTATTGGCCTTCTATCTTTTTTGATGTCCACAAGTTTGTGAGATGTTGTGAACCTTGTCAGCTTTTCACTGGGAAACAGAAGTTAGCCTCCTTTCCTTCACAGCCAATTGTTGTAGAAGCTCCTTTTCAGCAGCGGGGTTTGGACTCCATAGGAAAATTTAAAGATAATTCAAGCAATGGTTACTTGTGGATCTTAACAGCTACAAATTACTTCACTAAATGGGTGGACGCCATTCCTACCGAAGCAGCAACTGAAAATGTAGTTATGGATTTTCTTGAAGAAAAAATAATAACAAGGTTTGGTGTGCCAACAAAGATAACAATAGATAATGCTAAAGCCTTTAGTTCAACAAAAATGTCATCTTTTTGTTTTGATTATGGCATTATTCTGTCTCATTCATCAAATTACTATCCTCAAGGAAATGGTCAAGCAAAATCAAGTAATAAAAATCTAATGACCATTGTTAAGAAAATTGTTGGAGAAGACAAGAAGGCATGGGGTAGTAAGATTAAGTATGCATTATGGGCTGACAAGATAACAAAGAAAGTTTTTACAGGGAAAAGTCCATTTGAGTTGGTTTATAGTTTGGATGTTCACTTACCAAGGCATCTTAGGCTTCCGGTACATGGTCTACTTCAGACTTCTATTTCAGGTGAAAGTGCAATGGATAACATGGTTAATAAGATAATGGAACTTGATGAAAATAGAAGGATGGCTTGTGAACAGAATTGCAAGAACCAAGATAAGGTTAGAAGGGCATTTGACAAGACAACAAGGCAAAGAGTTTTCAGTATTGGGGACACAGTTTTGTTGTGGGATAAAAGAAGGGAAAAGCCAGGAAAGCACGATAAATTTGACAGCTTGTGGTTGGGTCCATTTATCATCAGGGATGTAGGAGGGCCAAATTCTTTCCACCTCAGCCACTTGGATGGTGAACCCTTGAACTTGCTAGTGAATGGGAAACAACTCAAATTATTTTTCAAATGAGGACTCATTGATGCCCAAAGGGGTACCCTCTCTAACGTATCTCTGACCTTACACTTTTTCATTAATTTTGTTGTATTTTTATTGCATATATTGACTTAGATGTAATTATGTATTATAGCATTCTTGGTTTTGTAACATATGCATTTGTTATCATAACACACATGGTGCTTATGTTTCGCATGTTGAGCTTTCTTATCATAGATTCTGAGGTTCTCGCATGTTTTTCGATGATCAAGCACATGTCCCCGAGTTGGTGCAAATTGTTGACCACCAAAACCAGCTAGGTGGACAACGATGTACCACACACATGTTGGATGTGCCTTGAAGATAAGAATGAAGTACTTAATGATTATATCAAGCGAGGAAACTCTTCTTCTCTTCTTCTCTTTATGAAATTTCTGCACCCCTGCGAGGGATTTTGTAAGGATATGTTAGCATGAAGGTCTAGTTTTTTGTAACTTAATCACCTAAGAATTAGTCATTAGGGAAGTCCTTTCATCGAGTGTCTTTTCACTTGGATAATTAAAATTTCTTTTTAGAGATTTTAATTATTTGAGTTTTTCACTAAAAATTACCTCCAAAGTGGTGAAAGGTGTTCTAGTGATCGATTCTATGGGGTGATTTGGGCCCTAGGAATGTTCTATATTACCATGCTAGACATTATCCAGAGTCTGACGGAATTTCATTCAGTTTTGCATAGGTTTTTTTAATTTTTTGTCATTAAAAATTGTCACTCAAGACAATTTGTTGTAATGTAAAAGAGAGTTACTTGGTCCATTTTAATGTTGTATAGGGGTATGAGTACTCAAGACAAATGGCATGAGACCCCCTACACCCTCCGGCCAAGTTTGAAGTCATTTCGACAAGTTTTACTATGGTTTTGGTCACTTTTTCCCAGGCCAGTCATGGAAATCAAGAAATCGGCATTTAATTAGAGAGCCAAATTTTGGAAAAGTGACTATAGTCACTTGGGGTGGCCAAGTAAAAGTTCTAATGTTTATATTAGGTTCCTAAGATAAATTTAAAACCCAAAGCCCCCCCCCCCAAGCAAGCATGTAACAAGTTTTGAGTTGCCCACTCTAGGGGAGTGCCCCCTTCTCTCTTTGATTGGTTGGGTGAGCTAAAGTCAATGGGAAGGGCCCCAATATGGTGGTTTCCTCCTCATTTGACATAACAATATGGTTAAAAGCATTAAAAGGGGGGTTTCTCTCCCCATATTTGAGATATCAAACCATGGTTTTTCCCTCCTTAAGCAAATTAGCCCCCCTCTCTCCCTTGTGACACTTGTCTAGCAAGCAAAGAGACTCTCTTTCATTTTTTATATTTTAGGAGGACATTCCTCCTCATTTGGGCTAGATTCACTTACTCTCTTGCTTAATTTTGTTCATTCTCTCTTTCTTTCTCATTCTCTCACTCTTGCTCTCTTGCTCCATTCTTGTCGAAGATGAGCCATTGTACTTTCAAGTTTGGATGATAATAGAATAAATCTTTGGAGGAAGTATTGTCCATGCATTGTGATTGAGGTGATCTTGTTCCATTCTTGGTTCGTTTTGTATTTGAAATCTCAAGCAAAGGTTTTGCTTGAGAATAATATTGCAATAGTTTTGTTGCATGTTATGTGGGTTGTTTGCTTAGAATTTGGGAAGTTAAAGTATTTCTAGCTTGAATATTTTGTTTCTCAGGTCTTTGTGGATTTCTCACTCCATTTGCATTGTTGAGCTAATTTTGTTACATGTTTCCCAAGTTTGGAGAGTTGGATTCCTGGGTGGGATACCCCATTGTCCAACAAGTTTCGAAAAGGACTTGGCATCTTTACTAACATTCTTATTCTAATGGTAGCTCTTAAATACTTCATTTTGCACTCAAATGTTATCATTTTTCAAAATTTTTACATGCTAGTTTTGCCTTAGAAATTTTTTTGATTTTTGCATGAAATTTTTTGAGTTTGTTTAAAACTCATTTCTATCACTTTTGTGCTATAATAGTTTGCTATTTTGTGCAGGTTTTTGATCTCACAAGGGGAGGGAATGCTCAAGTTCAGCCACTAGCAAGCACCAACAACACCCAAGAGGGTCTACTTCAAGTCCCTCGCAAAAACCGGTTAAAAAATCACTCTTTCTCTCTCATTTCTTATTAAATATTAGCAGTGTTCCACGGGGACGCGCCTCCCAGGGTCGGGGGCTCGCCCCCTGCGTTTCCCACGCCCCGAGGGCTGGGGGGCTCCATGTGAAACGTTTCTCGGCGCCCCCTTTTTGGCGAAACGCGGTGAAACGCAGGTGAATGATGGGGGGGCTTCTACATGCCCCCCCCCCCCCCCCCCCCCCCC